>JANAVB010003398.1:29820052-30097552 GCA_029216955.1 Iris pallida
ATGAAGTCCTAAATCTTACTGCTTACTACACATATAATGAGGTCAAAAGCTGGTATTAGCTCTAATTGAAAGAAATTATTGTCAGAGTACTTCTTCCTCACTACTGGATTTGAAAGACTAGTTTCTTACCAAGAAGTTTCTTAAACACTTAATAACCATGATGTTAGTTCTCAGACTGATCAACAAAAGGCTACCCAGAATGCTACTCTCCTCTGCTTATTCATCTTTAACCATTAACCATTAAGCTCAAGATAATGATCATGCAAGAGCTGAAGTTTATATGTATAAGCTTCTTATAAAACCAGCCAGTTAAAAGACATTTCATGTCCTGGTTCTGTATATCCCCAGATCCATAAGTAAGTCCAAAAGGAATCTAAGACCTGTGGAGGCCTACTGGACCTATAGCTAAGTGTACATTTTATCACTATTTACTACACAATACCATTGTATGATACACATTGTATGTAGTGGCTTCGGTTGTGAGCACGACTTGCCCAATCTCTTCTGGCCCATATTTCCTAAGCTATATACTGCAACATTACTATAACTTGCTATGAATCTTAGTCCAAGTGATGGATGACAACCCTTGTTTGTCACCATAGTCAAACACTTTAACTCATCATCGTGATCACCCAAGCCTTCCCCTATGGGACATCTATATGGAGCATGAGAGGTCCATGAAAGAGCCAAAGAAGTATTATGAGCAGCTGCAGACCCGAGGTCTATGTTCGTATGCTGGTCCAAATTCCTGGCCATGTAGCCAGGAGCATGAGGGAGTCTTGCCATAAAACATAGCTAGCCGGCAGCTAGCAATATCAACCTTTATGATCGTGTAGTTTAAGCTCATACAGCTAAGGAGAAACCCTCCAACTTCCATTAGACCAGAAAAGAGTCTACACAAAGATGTACATGATATGGTTTTGCTAAAGGGAATTGCATTCATCTCCATGACGCTTTAAGCCAGAGAGCAAAAGGAATGCCATTCCCAAAGAAAGTCCATTTTAATTAAAGCACAATATCAAAGGGCTTAGGAGCATGAAAAAAAATATTACTATACAGATGAAAGGTAGAAGCTTTGAAAAGAAGCCACCAATGATGCTAGAGTCTCTATGGTCCATCAGATGTAGTAATTGTTTGCATTATTTATCTTATAACATGCCAGTTCCATGTGTTAAAGTTCCTAAAGCTAGGCCAAAACTCAAGAGTGCTGGTGAATTATGAGGATTATATATTTATATTATTCAACACGCTCCCGCTAGTCGAAGACCCATCTTATAGGTTGAGAGCTGGATTCATAGAGTGGGATAAATAGTATAATTGTTTTTAAAATCTGCTTAAAATGTGTGCCATGGAGGAATGAAGTAGTTAGAAAGGAAACAACGTACATAAGCTTGATTCAACGTACATAAGCTTGTTAGAAGTTATCAAAATTTTGACAAACAAGCAGCTTATGAGAAGGTATGGACAAATGAAGTAGTTAATAGTATCTAAACTTCATGTTAACAAGGATGGGCATGCAGATTGTATGTATAGCCAGTATTCTGCAGAAAAGGCCATCTGATAAGATACTAAACAATATAAACTGATTTAACCTGGTGCAAATAGCAGTATCTTACCTTGAGATTAGGTACTCGTACAATCTGAAGAACTGTAACCATCAATGCAATACCCTGAATAAAATGATACAATTATTGAACTTATTATATGAAAATGTATACGTTCATAGGAGAACCACCAAATTGGATGCAGTAAGCGTATATCGACACGACGCCGGAAAGTTGGAAATCGATGAGATTTAGTTGTATGTATGATATTGTATTACAGTCATGCTTGCGACTATATTTTTCTTCTTTTCATGTGTGTATTTTGTATGGATGAGATTTAGTTGACCATCCTAGACCTATGTGCGTACATGACCTCATTAGGGAGCTCATTTGATTAATTAATATTTAGTGACTCGGTTAATTAGGATAATTACAATATATTAATAATTTGTAATAAAAGGTTTATCTTGGCCTATGAGCCTAAGTTGTTGCCCTATATCATACTACTTTTGAATCCCCAGCTACCCTCTCGTTTTATTCTTAACCATTGGATTGAAAATCCAATGGCTATGAGCCATTCATTATTTTGCTTTTCCCCGCATTGTTTATGACCATTGAATTATTTGCTCCAATGGCCAAGATTAATTAGGGGTGAGCAATTGTCGGTTTTCAAACTGACCCAGCCAGAAATAGCAGTTCGGGTCGGTTATGGATTAAATGGACCGATGTTCGGCTTCTAAAAGATAAAACCGAATATAATCGGTTCGGGTCATGATTTTAGGAAACAGTTTTGAACCTCCGACCTGACAACTGAAATGCTTAAAATTACTTATATACCCCTCTCCAATATATATACTTTCTAAACCTAATTTTCTTTCTCTCCCCTCATTTTATTCTACCGCCGTCCCTTACTCTGAGTCCCTCTCTCCCAAATTTCTCTCGGCCCTCAAATCTTCCCTAATAACATCTCTCGTCCACTCTAAGTTTCCGCTGCGGCGACGTCTCAGACTCGGTATCGGAGCGTGTTTAATTATCAATACTTCCATATTAGCATAGTTTCCAGTATCGAACGATACCGATCCGATACAACCGATACCAATTTTAGTATGTCCTGATCCGATACTGACTGACACCCAATACTGACCGATATCGACATTGTGGGTCCCTTTTTCAGTCAATTCGACAAAAAATTAAACAAAAAAGACCAATCAACAAGAATGTAAAAGCATAATAAGATTATAAAGCATATAAAGAAGAAAACTTATTTATTACATATAAACATATCGGCAAGGGCTACTATTTCATCTAATTTCAAAACTACTAAGAAACAACACTAAAATAATTAAAATTATGCCTAAATATATAAAAATATATTTTCTAAAATGTTAATAATTATTTGCTTTCCGACACCAAAAAATTCGATACTCCGATCCGAAACCGCCAATACAGATACTCATAGGAATGGTCTGATACCGATTTCAATACCTACGATACGAACCTTGCCGATTAGCCTTAACCAAGACTACCCCGATTCTCGCCTCCATCCTCTCCTCTTCCCTTCCTCCTCAACATAGCCGCCTTCGGGCTCCCCTCCAGCACCTGAGACCTCCTGGAGTTGCCGAGTTGCCTTCGACTCTTCCCTTCCTCCTCAATATAGCCACCTTCGGGCTCCCCTCCAGCACCTGAGACCTCCTCACCACGATCCCTCCTTTGACGACCTCATCAACGAGCTCCACCACCATTCTCCTACCCTCCTTCACCTCCGACCAGAGAGAACATCTCAATCTCGTCATCAATCAAGCTCCACCCCTCTATATCTGCCTCTCCTTCTCCAGTCCATCCAATAATAGTCGTTGCCGACGACAAGCAACCTCCTCATCGTAGTCGCACCTCCCAAACCATCTTCCTCGTTGATTAGAACCCGTGGACCCCCTCTCGAGCTCCCGTATTTGGCTAGACTTAGGTCTAGTTGTCTTGAGTTAGCATCTTGACCTATTGGAATAGGTTATGATTAGTTGGAATGTTTTATAACTTATTTGATGACTTATGAAACAAGTTTTGGAATAACTTATCAGGTAATTTATGATTAAATTATGGAAAGCTGCTTCACGAATTATAAAAGTTGGATTAATAAATTATAAAAAGGCTTAATGGATTATAAAAGTTGAGTAAATGACTTATAAAAAGCTAGCATAATGCTTGGAAAATTTTAAAAAATCTTCTAAGATCCTTTGATATCTTTTGAGATATTTATAATGTGTTGGATTTTAACTAGATTCGTTGAACCAAATCCTTTAGGATTTATCGGTTATGAAGATAAGGTTGGTCGGAATAAATATCTTTGGAATATGTCATTAGTTGGTTGAATTTAAATAGAACAGGGTCCAGGTTCATTGAACAATCATTTGGATTTGATTGGTCATTAAAAGATAAAAGTCGATTGGAATAATATCTTTCGGTTAATATATTAACCGTTTCTTTGAGATCTTCCCTATCATTGCTTAAAGCTTGGTTGGAATTAAGGCTAGGTTCATTGAGTCATATCTTGGAATCAGTTGGTTATCTTTTTTAACCGCTTTGGGAGCCTATAAAGAAACCATTCCCTATTCATTCTTCACTCCATTTCCCTTGGGCTATTAATTTTGAGACAAGAAGAAGACTTGTGAAAAGAGGCTCGTGCAAAGCGACGAAGTGCTGCGAAAAAAAGACGTGTATGAGGGGGGCTATCGCATAATCTTTCAACAGAACGAGTAGGCATGTCATCAAACATTGAGTGGACGAAACTTCCCTTCCTAAATCTTTTAAGTTTAAGAAAGAAATAAAAATAGTAGGTCTTGTGTTCTTGATAGTCATTTTTTTAAATGATTTTGTTTGAAGTTTGGAAATACAGAATCGTTCTCTTTTGCTCTATTTATAATTCTACAAGTTAGAATAATGAAAGTAAAGAGTTACATAGAATGTAACTATGAAACATAAAAAAAGGATTTATTGCTTTGCACCTAAAGAATGGAATTTTATGAAAACAATATGCTCCTAGAAAGGCCTAAGACAATGATGATAGTAAATCATTAGAAAGAGTTTAGAGAAGAATTAATAAAGTTGTTGTTTACTTGATTTCAGCTAGAAAGAAATTCTATAAGTTAATAGAATGTTGATATTCTTTTATGTGTGCGTGATATGTAACTGAGCCTTAAATTATTTAATTAAAAGATGTTTTGCAAAGAAGAAAGTATCATAATGTTTGAGGAGAAAATATTATAGTACTGAAAAAAAGTATTATGAGAAAAACTAAAAAGAATTAAGCTAAGGCTCTAATTTTCATGGTATGGCCACTCAGAATAAGAAAAGAAAGAAAGATAAATAACGTTGATGCTAAGGCTCTAATGTTGAGGAAATTTGGAAGTTAGTTTGCAGAATTATTCTTGTTCTTTTGAATTGAGAGTTCCATACAATTAGTCTGTATAATTACTTTATGATGCTAATGTTTGCTTTTGATGGATTAGCAATATGATCGAAAAATAACGTTGGCACTTCTGATCCCAGAACCCGATAGAAAAGATTGTGAGAATGTACGAAGCCCAACAGAAGCAGATAGACACTTCAACAGCATGGTTTAAAGTATCGGCCGATACCGATCCGATACGGCCGATACCGATACGATTTCGCATGTCCCGATCCGATACCGACCGATACCCGATACTGACCGATACCGACATTGGAGATCTCTTTTTCGGTCAATTCGGCAAAGAAAATTAACGAAAATACAAATCAGCAAGGGTTTAAAACATAATAAGGTTGTTAAAGCATGTAAAAGAAGAAAATCATTCTATTGTTGTAAACCAATCGGTAAGGGTGACTACTATTTCATTGTTTCAAAACTACTGAGAAATAACACTGAAAATACTTAAAGTTATGCCGAAATGTATAAAATATATTTTTTAAATGTAAATAATTATTATAATTATTGTTTTCCGATACCAAAAACCATACTCCGATCCGAACCCGCCGATACTACCGATATCGTCGATACCAATACTCATAGGAATAGTCCGATACCGATTCCGCTACCGATACTGTGAACCTTGCAACAGTTGGTTCAAATGTTGTTGCCAACACTGCAACTGTGAATGCCATTAATGAGGACACTAGTATGATTTCCTCATTGCACTTCATGAGAAGGTTGTGCTTAGGTCGTTATATTAAGTCGTCTTGCGGGCACCGTATACATGATTACGCTTAGGATTATCATTGTAGAAATAATAGTTTGGGATATTTATTGATGGACTACTTCACTACTTATAGGGAGTCTAGTCCTCTACATACTACAATTCCGATGTGGGACTAAAAGTCCCTTATTGATTCTCAACACTCCCCCTCAAGATGGGCGATAGATATTAATCATCCCCATCTGTTACATAGCTTTGACAGACTCAATGAACTAAGACCCTTAGTCACAGTCTGCCACTTGTTCTTCGAGGAACATAGTCATCTTCAGTATCCCTTGTTCCAGCTTTTCCTTGATGAAGAATCGATCGATCTCGATTGCTTTTCTGTCGTGCTGAACCGGATTGTTCGCTATACTTATCGCACTTGACTATCGCCCGAAGGTGCAATGGTGTCCCCTTGTCTAGCTTCAACTCTGTCAGCAGCGCCTTTACCCATAGCAATTCTGATACTCCTAGAGCCATTGCTCTGTATTCTGCTTCAGCTGTCGACCGTGCTACCACTGACTGTTTCTTGCTTCTCTCCATGAAACCAGGTTTCCTCCTACAAAAACACTACCCTGTGGTAGACCTTCTGTCGTCTATGCTTGCACAGTCTGCATCGCAGTATCCCTCAACATCTGTGCATCCATTCTTCTTGAACCACAGTCCTTTTCCCGGCGTCCCTTTCAGATATCTTAGGATCTGAAATACTGCATCCATATGACCCGTTCTTGGATCATGCATATAGCGGCTTACAACACTTACTGCAAATGAGATATCAGGGCGAGTATGCCTAGATAAATCAGTCTGCCTACTAGCCTTTGATACCTTTCGCGATCAACAGGCTCTCCTGCTTCTGCTCCTCTTGCACTTCTGGTCAATTGGAGTGACTGCTGCTCGGCATCCCAGCATTCCTGTCTCCTTCAGCAGATCTAGTGCATATTTCCTTTGTGAGAGAACAATTTCGTTCACCATTACACACCTCGATACCCAAAAAGTATCTCATCTCTCCCAGGTCCTTCACCTCAAACTCTTTGGCGAGTTTCGTCTTCAGCTTAGTGATCTCATCAGCATCATCACCTGTGATTACTATCATCCCACATATACAGCAAGTATAGTTATGTGGCCTCTTGCATGCTAGAGGAAGACTGTGTGATCTGCATTTGTCTGATGGTACCCCATGCCAGTGACAGCCTTTCTGAATCTGTCAAACCAGGCTCGAGGAGATTGCTTCAGCCCGTACAGCGACTTCTTCAGTTTGCACACTTTTTCATGTGACGTTCCTTCACCTGAATCTGACACAGAGTCACCCCGGAGGAGTCTCCATGTAACTTCTTCTTGTAGGTCTCCATGAAGAAATGCGTTCTTTACGTCTAACTGGTGTAGCTTCCACCCATAGTTTGCTGCAATGGAGACCAGCGTTCTTACGGTACTCATCTTCGCTACTGGGGCAAAAGTCTCATCATAGTCGATGCCATATGTCGGGTATAGCCTTTTGCAACCAGTCTCGCCTTGTACCGCTCAACTTTTCCTTCTGGTGTTTCCTCCTTCACTGTGTACACCTATTGCATCCCACACTTTCTTCCCTTCAGGTATGGTACCACTCCCATGTCTTATTTTTCTCTAGTGCCCCAAGTTCTTCCATCATTGCAAGCTTTCCATCTTGGGTCCTTCTTTGCTTCCTGCCAATTCTTAGGTAAAGAAGGGAGTCTAACGAAGTGAGGAAGGCTTGATAAGTCGGAGAGATATTAGAATAAGACAAGTAGTTGGCGATATCATGTTCATAATCTTGAAAACGAATAGGAGCCTTTTCCGCATTAATGCGAGAAGACCTCCTTAAGGGAGCAATGGGTGGTGGAGAAAGCATACCATCTGAGTCGGAGAGACCCGCTTCCGAATCCGAGTGATCCGGTACGGGAGTAACATCTTCAGGAGTTGGGGCAGTAGTAACGAGGGACTTGGCAATTTGGCATAGGGCACGGCACAGTACTGGATGTCTGCTGTCTTCTTCTGTAACCTTGGAGCTCCTTTTCCCTTGTCTGCTTCTCCCCCTGCGTAATGTACGTATTGTCTTCTTTCATCCTCCGTATCAGTATCAGTCATGCTGTCTCCCCCTTTCTGCAGTTTGTCACGACAGGACAAGGTACCGACCCAACAACGACGTTTGGGCGTACTACCCTCCCCCTCACGTCTAACACCCCTGTGTGAGGCGTGTTCCCAAACGCAGAACCTTCGTCCGAACCATAATAAGGTTCCAGCTCTCTGAATGTAGCGTCCATGCTTACAAACAGCTTCCGTTCAACCGGGCTCCAGCATACGTAACCCTTCTGTGTCCCGTGTACCCAACAAAGACACACTTAAGTGCTCGAGATCCAGCTTATCAACCAGGCCTGTTATCGTGGACGAAGCATACGCAACCAAATACTTTCGGAGGAACGGTGTACGCATTGTCCCCGTGAGCATTTCCAAAGGGGTCTTCCAGTCCAGTAATTGAGGGCATCCTGTTGATGAGATAAGAGGCTGTCAAGACAGCCTGCCCCCCCAAAAATTTAGGGACATTCATAGCCAGCATCATTGTCCGAGCCACCTCCAGCAGGCCTATTCTTTCGCTCGGCAACACCATTTTGAGCCGGTGTATAAGCACAAGAGGTTTGATGCAGTATACCATGGAGGATAAATACGCAGCAACCTCTTATGGGTATATTCCGTCCCATTATCCGACCGGAAACACTTAACACGAGCATTATACTGTGTCCGCACCCCGTTGATGGAAGCTTTGAAATGCCTCGAAAACATCACTTTTATTCTTCAGCAGGTAGACCCAAGTTACGCGGGTAGAGCAGTCAAAAAGTAACAAACCATCTATAACCGTTAACACCGTTTGTAGGACAAGGGCCCCACACATCGGATGAATCATATCAAAGCAGCAGAACATCGATGCCCAGAATGCACATAAGAGCTTCTGGTATGCTTCCCCAACTCACAAGAATCACAACCTAACAACTCTTTATTTGCTTTTTGATATAATGACGGATACAATCGACCAATAACGGAAAAGAATTGCACATCGGGGGGGGGGGGGGGGGGGGGCTGCTCCGGGAGGGGGCTAAAATTTTTTTTTTTTTTTTTGGTGTGGAGAGAGAGAGAGTTATGGCTCTGATACCATGTAGAAAATATAATAGTTGGGATAATTTTATATGGACTACTTCACTACTTATAGGGAGTCTAGCTCCTCTACATACTACAAATTCCGATGTGGGACTAAAGTCCCTTATTGATTCTCAACAATCATAGTTCATCATTTTGTTGGTAAGCTACACCCACGGGCCTCTATGTGAGTTATTCTGCATGTATAGTTATAGTGGCATGATTATATATGCATGTCTATATATCTTATAGGTGGCGAGAGAGCATATGAGGGACCATATAGCATATCGTCTCCAATCAAGTGTTTTCTTAGTGTATTGCTTGCAAATCCTTGACCTAGTTGACTTATTAATTATAAATAAACCCCCCCCCCCCCCCCCCCCCCCCCCCCCCCGTTGTTTGGTAATTAATTTAGCCAATCTAATTAAAAGTTTCCCATATCAAATCAAGTTAAAGTATTCAAGTTCACAACATCATGTTAATCAAGTTAAACAAACCAATCAATGTTTAGTTATTTCAGTTGTGATTGTAGTAGTAGAGTACCTTATTTTCTATTTGCCGAACTGTTTACATTATGTGTGTTATACTGCTACAGTTCTGTAAAAAAAAATGGACAACTCGCTTTTTCTGGAACTGACCGGCTAGATTTGTATATATAGCTTACCTGAAAGCAAGCAACTAAGGAACAAGGATCTTCAACAATGCGAGGAGAGGGATTGAGGCGATGTACCCGAGGATGTGGGTACACTCATCCGAGATCGATTATCTTTCATCTTCCATATCCATTTACGTACCTAGTTTCACGAGGAGAGACTTGTGTTACCCAGGTTATCTTACTCTCAGAGTCTTGTATTTGTAGGTCCATGTTATTCTTTACCGGGCTTATTGGGACATTGTAACTCCTCTTCTCGAACTTTTCAAGAAAAATAATTTTTTTATTTTAATTATTGTGTTTAAAGGTAATTTTTCGTCGAGAATTTGTGAATGATATGTTTAATTCTTTTATCAAAAACTAGTTTTAAATTAAATATTTTGAGAAGTGCTAATTTATTTTAATAAAGGTATTTTGTTAAATAATATTATTGCAATGATGAAAGATGTTGGTTATTATTTTGGATTTTATTGAAATTGGTTTCAGAAATTGGATTTGAAAATCATAAGTATTTTAGAAACAATAAAAAGATTTTATCGAAGTATTTTTAAATTAAGTTTTAGATTTATAAAATATATTTTAAATTGTTTTGATAATATCCTTATATTTAAATTACTAGGATGACTATTATTTGAAATTAGATTTCATAATATTAAATATTTTAGTAATCAACTATTTGATTTAGATTTCAACATATATGATTTAAATTGTTCGATAATATCGAATATATACTTTAAATATTATTATGATAATCATTTACATTATTACGATTATATTTATTTTAATTTAAAAGTTTATGTGATTTAAATAAAAGAAAGGTTTATCTATTAGGAATTTTAATCCTTATCTAATTAGGAGTACTCCTGTATAAGGAGAGTTCCTCCACCTTTTTCTCACAATCTATCCCAACCTATTCTCAAACCCTTCTCAAACTCCACGCCACAAACAAACCATCCCACAGCCACTATCACCAAACATCCAACCGTTATGTCGTGCATCGTGTACGTGTGTACCAATTTTTATTCCATTATTTTACATGAACATTTTCTCTCTCTCGTGTCCGACAATTCCGGACACAACGACACAATTACCACCAAAACTCAGCTAACCCTAATTCCCCAAATCCCTAATTTCTAATTCTAGCCCTAACCCTAATTTCCTATTCATGTGTCCTGTGTCCGAGGTCATGGACATGGACACAGTACTCCTTTCGAACTACCTGCAATCCGTCGTCCCTGAACCCAACTTCCTCCTTCCCGTCAAGCCTCCATGCTGCCACTTTCCTCGCCGTGGCCAACCCCCTGTCCCAACCAAATACCCCCGACCTGGACGCTGCCACGCCCCTTGCCTCCTTATGTTCCCACCACCAAGCTACAACTGCTACCACCATCACCTGTAACCACATACACCAACTCCGGCCAGTGTCAACAAACACGACCACCACCTCTCCCCCTCTTCCCCGACCCAGTTCCTCCCTGTCGAACACCATTACCCAAACCACCGCCACTGCACCATCCTCCACAGTCTCCCTTGCGCTCCCTTCCGATCTGGCCAAACCCTTTTCCTTTAAACACCCTTTCTCTCTCCTTCCTCTTCCTTTCCCCTCTCAATCTCTCTCCCGCTCCCCACTATTTCTCTCCCTCGTCCTCCTGTGTTTCTCTATACTCTTCGTTCACGTTTCTCCCAAATGACCTCTCTCCTTTCTTCACTTTATTACTTATGTTTCTTTTTCTTTTTCGTTTTATTACATTGATCGAACAGCACGACAAGGATTAATGGGTTAGGTTTTTGTTGTTGGGTCGGTTTTGGTATGTTTTTGTATTTTATTAAATAATTGATTTTAGTATACTTTTGGTATTTTCTATTATCTGAATCCAGTATAGATATACTATTAAATTAGTATATCATTTAGTAGTATGGTATTTATTTGTTTTACTAATAATACTATTGTTATTATTATGTTATATTGTCAAATTTTATTATTAACAATATCATACTTTTCTTATTAGTACTAGTGTTTAGTTTAATAATAATATCATTGATATTTATTATTCTTGTTATTATGAATTGGAAATTATATAAATAGTATTTCTATAATATTATTAAAAAGATTTATAATATTATATTTAAAAAGGAATTTGAAAGTATATATATATATATATATATATATATATATATATATATATATATATATATATATATATATTTAAAGCGGAAAAGGTATTAGAGTACAACATCAAAACTTTCCATGCCCCAAATAATAACATTATGGGGCCATTACTGATATACATATATATATATATATATATATATATATATATATATATATATATATTTAGAATAAGGGTGAATTTATTCCTCGCATAAAGCGGAAAAGGTATTACAGTACAACATCAAAACTTTCCATGCCCAAAATAATAACATTATGGGGTCATTACTGATATATATATATATATATATATATATATATATATATATATATATATATATATATATATATATATATATATGGGTTTTGAGATATATTAATAAATAGTCTTGGGCTTTTTGAAATGGGTATAAATATTTTCTAAATAAACTTTCTAGGATATATGCTTTTGACTAAATAAGATATATAGTTTCAAATCATATTGTATTTTCCCAAATAGATACATATATTATTTACGAATTTCTCTTCGATCATAAGTCATTGATCGCGACTAATCGTATTTTCAATTTCTTGTGAATTCCGAAATCCTTCACATCCACTCTAGCCAATCAGACTATCTTGGACCCAACGGGATTATCGGTTTCACCAGCAAAGGACCCCAGGCAAGTATATATACTGATGCTTTCAATTTCTGATAGTTTTTTCATTACATGTTATACATATGCATCTCATGTTTTGCTGACACGCTTGTTACACGAGGTTAATATTATGGATTTCATACATATATCGTGTCTTGTGATTACTATGTTCATAACTATTGAGTTTACATGATTATTATGTTCGTGACATGTTTAAATCCATGAGTACTAGTCGGACGGAAAAATATCTCAGTAGACGTGTGAACTACCCTTTCCATCCCATAGTCTTTCGTGAAGAATTGCAGCCACACACTGTAGTGCCCCGTCCCTACATCGTGCCTCATTCTTCGTCCACGGGGTGCGCGAGAAAGGAACACTGTCGCTATCGATTCGGTCGGGATCGATCGAATCGATCGAACGGAAACGGTTGAATTAAGATCCATTCTCCGTTATGGAATGGCTTCTTCGGAACCAAGTCCCATATTCAGCGGATTGCGCCTCAAGGATTGACTCTGCGGCTGAGTCGGGAGAGACCTCCCGTTGCTCTGTTTTTCACGCCGCTTGCGTTGATTTTGGCCTTAGTTTTCTGAATGCATTTTCGTGAATGTTTTCGATGGTTTTCATGGCTTGCATTTCAAACTCGCATTTCCTATCGAACTTCTTGCATAATACAATGTTCTAATCGGTTGCTTGTGCGATTTCAGATAATCGCATAGGCGACGTCTAGCACGACCCACAAGTTCTCTCGCCTGAAGTAAACTCAAGGTGAGTGGCTGACCCTCCTCTTCTCGACCCCTTCCTAGGTAAATCGATAATGTTGTTGCGAATGAAAGAATAAATGCAAGGGCACGGACATGATAAAATGATTTGAGTTTTCAAAGAGAATGTAGGCTATGTTTTAATAACTAAAAGAAAAATGGTCTTTGTACGGTCATGGACAACTTGTCAACAAGATAGAGTTTTCCCGCACGGTAACCCGGGGCCACGGGACCGTTGCGGCCAAGAAAGGAAACAATTACAAAAGATGTGTTGGGCACGAGTTAGGCGGAGATTTGCAGCGGAGCTCGCTACTCGCGGTGAAAGGGCCCCGTCTAACAAAAGCAAAAAGGGAGTCCACGATGGCTCTGGGAGCCAGTGACCAACCACACGTAATATTGCACTTGATATGAAAATGATAACAATTTACAGGAAAGAACATGGTAAGTATCATAAGGCGCGGCGCGGTCCGCGTGGGTAAGTTCCAACGTATTTTACATTATGCTTGTCATATGCTTGTTTGAAGTTCATTAGGATGGTTAGAAACATTCATAAACTAAGTCATATAAACTCTTCAACCAAATGAGAGCTTGGAACTTAAATAGCCACGCACCAGTACAAAGTGTAATGTACTGATCCTCGCTCTCCACGCAGGTACCCCGAATCACGAAGGGCGTGCCACTTAAAGCTCAAGGCGACGTGAACACTTTTGAAGCCTCGTCCGCGTGTTGAAGGCTTGTTTCTGAATCCTTTTGAAGACTCCGCACTCAGTACCAAAGAAGAAAAATGACGACTCGACTTCCCTCGATAGCAGGTGGAAAGTGTAATGGTTTTTGCTTGTAAAAAGGGATGTAATGTATGGAACGACTATCTCATCAGCGTTCGTTTTGTAAGTTAAGTCATATTGTAGCCCGCGCGGCAATGATTGTAATGGAGTCAATGTAAATGAAATTTTATTAACAATTACTTCTATTTCAAATGTGTCAATCAATTTTCTCTGCGTACTCTAACTTGATGTTGTGTTTCGGATAACCTTATGACTATGCCTTGTGCGATCGCAACTTAGGTTCGCACGGCATCACGCCTGGGGGACGACTATCAATTTTACGGAATCGGAGCGTGACATAATGGTATCAGAGCACGGCTTTACATCCTTTGGCCTCATGTCTAGAGTTTCAAACCTTTGACCTCGCGTCGATGAGATAAGTTGTTCCATACAATGAGTCCATAATAATTTGAGACTGATGCGTTTGCCTTCGTATTGCAGAAGTGCCAGAACCCACGACCGAGCAAGAGCAGAGCGCTTCTAGCGGCTCTAGTAGTTCGCGGGCCGGAGCTTCTAACAATACCATCGAAAGGATGCTGCGCATGATGGAGGCACAGCAAAAACAGTCCAAGAACCGACATCAACAGACAGAGGCACGACAGGCCCAGTTCGAAGCTCGCTTCGACGCACAAGCTAAGCTGCAACAAAAGCAACTAGATACTCTGCAGCAGATCGTCCAGACAATTGTGGCCAACGAAAATTCTGCGACTGCGCCTACTGTCACCGTGCCGACGGTCCAACCCATTGAAGTCGACACGGAGGAGCCCGAGCGTCAACCAGCGGCACCGAAAAAGTACAACTTTGAAGTGTCAGAATTCAAGAAAGAGTGCCACACTTCCTTCAGCGGTACCAAAGGCCCTTCTATGGCAATCGACTGGTTGGAAGAGCTGGAAGATCACTTCTAGCTCCTCGACATTGAAGAATCAAAGCAAGTCGCCTGCGCACAACTTCAACTACGGTTGAACGTGCACGACGGGTGGGCCGTGCACAAACGAGCGATCCGACGCGACAACAACTCAGCGCCGATCTCTTGGACCACGTTCCGCAGAGCTTTCGAAGTCGAGTACCTTCCGTCAGCCGTTCGTCAAGCGAAGGAAAATGAGTTCATGCAGTTGAGGCCAAGGGAACCGGACAGTAGAACAGTATGCCGCAGAATTCAACAAATTATCCAAATTTGCTGGTGCGTTTCTTCCTACAGAGTGTCGTGTGCGACGGTTCGAAGTGGGTCTACGACGCTCTATCGACGCGCATGTAAGGGTCCCGGAGTACAAGACCATGGGCGAGGCTCTGAATCACGCTCTCCGTCTTGAGAGCCTGTATCCTTCCGTTGCTGCCGACGTTGTGCACCACTCCAATCACAAACGTCCTAGCTATACAGGAGGCAACAACTACGCGTCAAAGCGTCCACACACTAGCGATTATAAAGGCCGGAACCCGTTACCGCGATGTAGAAATTGCGGCCAGCTTGGGCACACTGACGACCACTGCTTTGCCAAGGCAGAGTGCTTCGCTTGCGGACAGAAGGGTCACTTTGCTCGAAACTGCCCAAATCTTCGACTGAATCGCAATGTCCCACCACAACAAAACCGTCGAGAGAATCGAGGACAGGCGTCCCGACCAGCTCAGCCCACTCAACCCAACAACCAAGACCGACGTCGTAATGCTCAAGGGCGCGTCTTCGCCCTGACTCGAGACGAGGCGTTCGCTTCCGACACTATTGTGACAGGTATATTGAATTTCAATAATGTACCTGCTCGTGTGTTATTTGATTCAGGCGCTTTGCATACTTTCATATCGGCGGACTTCGCCACCGAGCACAAATTTCCTATAATGTCGTTACACCTCGATCTTAGCGTAAGTATGCCTTCGGGCGTGCCACTACTCACAAATTTAGCTTGCGGGAGAGGAACCATATGTATTGGGGGTCAAAAGATCGGTCTTGATGTGATAATTCTAGATATGAAGGACTTCGACATCATACTGGGTATGGATTGGCTCGGTCCTTGCAACGCAAACATCGACTGCGCAGGAAAGAAGGTCACCTTCCGCATACTTGGAGTGTCCGAATTCTGCTATTCGTGTGGTGAAGCATCGCCGATCTGCATGGTGATCTCGACAATTTCTGCTCGGAAGCTGCTTCATTCCGGGTGCGAAGGCTACTTAGCGTCCGTTCGTGACATGAGACAGGATGGTGCAAACGCGGGTGAGACCGACGTTGTGGCAGAATTCCCAGACGTGTTCTCGGACGAGCTACCCGGCATGCCGCCCGATCGAGAAATAGAGTTCACTATCGACACATTCCCTGACACCCGGCCGATCTCGAAAGTTCCGTACAGAATGGCCCCTGCAGAATTGAAAGAACTGAATGCACAACTACAAGAATTACTCGACAAAGGGTTTATCCGTCCGAGTGTCTCGCCGTGGGGTACGCCTGTGCTATTTGTGAAAAGGAAGGATGGATCGATGCGGCTCTGCATCGACTATCGGGAATTGAATAAGGCCACCTTCCGGAACAAATATCCCCTGCCCCTCATCGACGACTTGTTTGACCAGCTCCAAGGTGCAACGGTGTTTTCGAAGATTGATCTGCGATCAGGTTACCACCAACTCAAAGTCAAGCCAGATGACGTGCCGAAGTCTGCCTTCCGCACTCGCTACGGCTACTACGAATTCTTGGTAATGCCATTCGGTCTGACAAACGTCCCTGCCGTCTTCATGGATCTAATGAATCGGGTGTTCCGTCCGTTCGTTGACAAATTCGTAGTAGTCTTCATCGACGACATCCTCGTCTACTCAAAGGATCGAGCGCAACATACAGACCACCTGCGGACGGTACTCCAAACCCTTCGAGAGAATCAGTTGTATGCGAAGAGGAGCAAGTACGAATTCTGGCTGAACATGTCACTATGAAAGGAGATAATGTCGGACGCACGGGGTCATGTCATTATCCAGAGTAAAAATGGGATCATGTCACTATGAACTTTGTTGTTGGCTTACCGAGGACGCCGCGGGGAAACGACGCCGTCTGGGTCATCGTCGATCGACTAACCAAGTCAGCGCACTTCATAGCCATTAAAGTTACTTTGAGCGTCGACCGCCTTGCTCAGATATACCTTGATGAAATAGTTCGGCTGCACGGGGTCCCAGTATCTATCGTCTCGGATCGGGATGGACGGTTCGTGGCACGCTTCTGGAGTAGTCTTCATTCAGCGTTGGGGACCAAGTTGAAGTTTAGCGCAGCTTATCATCCTCAGACTGACGGCCAAACAGAGAAGGTGAACCAGATTCTCGAGGACATGTTACGACTTTGTGCGATCGACTTGAAGTCAAGCTGGGACGTACATCTACCGTTGGCCGAGTTTGCATACAACAACAGCTATCAGTCCAGCATCCAAATGGCACCGTATGAAGCTTTGTACGGCCAGAAGTACAGATCGCTCAATTGCTGGGATAAAGTCGGTGAACGGCAGATACTCGGTCCAGAGCTAGTGGAGCAGACTGTGCAAAAGGTCAGGTTAATACGGGAGAGATTGAAGATAGCACAAAGTCGACAAAAGAGCTATGCCGACACGCATCGACGTCCCCTCGAGTTCTCGGAAGGCGACCATGTATTCTTGAAAGTAATGCCCATGCGTGCAGTTTCCAGGTTCGGTGCGAAAGGGAAGTTGAGCCCAAGATTTGTTGGCCCGTTCGAAATAATGAAGCGAGTCGTCCCAGTAGCTTACCAAATCGTCTTGCCGCCTGCATTGTCGGAGGTACACGACGTCTTCCACGTCTCACAATTGCGGAAGTACGTGCACGATCCAAGCCATGTAGTAGATTTGGGTCAGCTGGATCTGAAGGCGGACTTGTCATACGTTGAAGAGCCTGTGCAAATCTTGGAGCGCAAAGATAAACTTCTCCGCAACCGTGCTATTCCTCTCGTCCGCGACCTCTGGAGAAACCATTCGGTCGAGGAGTCGACGTGGGAGCTTGAGTCAGAAATGAAGGAAAAATTTCCTTCATTGTTCTCGTAGAGGTAGGTTCTATTCTTAAGTTTCGAGGACGAATCTTTTTCTTACTTGGTTATGGTGTAGTACCCCGTCCCTACATCGTGCCCCATTCTCCGTCCACGGGGTGCGCGAGAAAGGAACACTGTCGCTGTCGATTCGGTCGGAACCGATAGGTTGGGATCGATTGAATCGATCGAACGGAAACGGTTGAATTAAGATCCATTCTCCGTTATGGAATGACTTCTTCGAAACCAAGTCCCATATTCAGCGGGTTGCGCCTCAAGGATTGACTCTGCGGCTGAGTCGGGAGAGACCTCCCGTTGCTCTGTTTTTCACGCCGCTTGCGTTGGTTTTGGCCTTGGCTTTCTGAATGCATTTTCGTGAATATTTTCGATGGTTTTCATGGCTTGCATTTCGAACTCACATTTCCTATCGAACTTCTTGCATAATACAATGTTCTAATCGGTTGCTTGTGCGATTTCAGGTAATCGCGTAGGCGACGTCTAGCACGACCAACAAGTTCTCTCGCCTGAAGTAAACTCAAGGTGAATGAGTGGCTGACCCTCCTCTTCTCGACCCCTTCCTAGGTAAATCGATAATGTTGTTGCGAATAAAAGAATAAATGCAAGGACACGGACACGATAAAATGATTGAGTTTTCAAACAGAATGTAAGCTATGTCTTAATAACTAAAAGAAAAATGGTCTTTGCACGGTCATGGACAACTTGTCGATAAGGTAGAATTTTCCCGCACGGCAACCCGGGGCCACGGGACCGTTGCGGCCAAGAAATAAAACAATTACAAAAGCTGTGCTGGGCACGAGTTAGGCGGGAATTTGCAGCGGGGCTCGCTACTCGCGCTGAAAGGGCCCCGTTTAACAAAAGCAAAAAGGGAGTCCACGATGGCTCTGGGAGCCAGTGACCAACCACACGTAATATTGTACTTGATATGAAAATGATAACAATTTACAGGGAAGAACATGGTAAGTATCATAAGGCGCGGCGCGGTCCGCCGTGGGTAAGTTCCAACGTATTTTACATTATGTTTGTCATATGCTTGTTTGAAATTCATTAGGATGGTTAGAAATATTCATAAACTAAATCATATAAACTCTTCAAAAAAATGAGAGCTTGGAACTTAAATAGCTACGCACCAGTACAAAGTGTAATATACTGATCCTCGCTCTCCACGCAGGTACCCCGAACGACGAAGGGCGTGCCACTTAAAGCTCAAGGCGACGTGAACACTTTTGAAGCCTCGTCCGTGTGTTGAAGGCTTGTTTCTGAATCCTTTTGAAGACTCCGCACTCAGTACCAAAGAAGAAAAATGACGACTCGACTTCCCTCGATAGCAGGTGGAAAGTGTAATAGTTTTTGCTTGTAAAAAGGGATGTAATGTATGGAACGACTATCTCATCAGCGTTCATTTTGTAAGTTTGAGTCATGTTGTAGCCCGCGCGGCAATGAATGTAATAGAGTCAATGTAAATAAAATTTTATTATCAAAGAAAAGTTTACTTCTATTTCAAATGTGTCAATCAATTTTCTCTGCGTACTCTAACTGGATGTTGTGTTTCGGATAACCTTATGACTATGACTTATGCGATCGCAACTTAGGTTCGCACGACATCATGCCCGGGGGACGACTATCGATTTTACGGAATCGGGACGTGACACACACGACACGTGCAGTTGGCCAGATTTATCCATTAGTCGTTCACATGTCGAACACGATATTTCAACACACTTAGATAGGTGTCGATTCACTTGATTTATTTTATTTTCTTTACCACATGCCATGTTATCATATTTACATGTTTTCCTTTCTAGTTGCTATATCTTGTTATAGAGTTTGTTTGTTCCTTTTTCTTGCTATATCATGAGGTCAGATTCACCTGTTAGTTTATCACATATGTTATTTCATGTTTTTGTAATTTCTATCATGTTTTGAATAGCTTGTCATATGTATACTTGTTCCATTCCTGACTGGAAACTATTTTTTTAGATTAGTCGCGACTACTCCTTGCATTGGATCTTTGGGGAGATACGGGTATATTGGAAGGCCAAACCTAAAGACTAGTTAGATAGTTGAGTTGATCATAAAGTTTAAGTTAGTTGTTTTGTGAGACATTGTATTTTGATTAAATGTAAACTTGAATGTTGGAAATTGATTTAGTTTTTATGAATGAGCAATAAAGATATTATTTTATAACCATTGTTTATTGCGGACTAGGCAGCGTTCTACCGTCGATTCCGCGGTGTAGGCTGAACTTGCGCACGCACTCGCATCCCGAAAAGCGGGTACGGGTCATGACAAGTTTTTTTGGTGGTCCATGCAGGTCAGTTTTCGCAAATTGTACGAACTCGTGGTAGTACCATATTAATCGTACTGCTTCGAGCCTGCGACTAGGAACTAGGAGATGCTCATTTACAATTAGGTTGATTTGATTTTAGGATAATGACTAGGCCTAGGTCTAGGTATACCGTGGGCAACCATAGATTTGTCTTAGAGAACATTTTAGGACCTTTTATGATTCAAGACCATAACCTAGATTCTATCACCAAGTCATATCTATTTACTTCTTCTATTTTTCACCTTAGCTAATCAATGTTCTTATTAAGGATTTTTTTTCCTTTTTAATTTCATTTATTTGATCAATATTATTTTATCATAAATTCTTACTATCTTTTCATCGGTCAACCAAGTCTGTCTATCCTAGTAGTCCTTAAATTTCGAGGACAAATTTTTTCTAAGGTGGGTAGATTTGTAACTCCTCTTCCCAAATTTTTCAAAAAAATTATATTTTTTATTTTAATTATTGTGCTTAAAGGTAATTTTTCGTCGAAACTTTGTGAATGATATGTTTAATTCTTTTATCAAAAACTAGCTTTAAATTAAATATTTTGAGAAGTGCTAATTTATTTTAATAAAGGTATTTTGTAAATAATATTATTGTAATTATGAAAGACGTTGATTATTATTTTGGATTTTATTGAAATTGGTTTCAAAAAATGAATTTGAAAATCATAAGCATTTTAGAAACAATAAAAAGATTTTATCGGAGTATTTTTTAAATTAAGTTTTAGATTTATAAAAATATATTTTAAATTGTTTTGATAATATCCTTATATTTTAATTACTATGATGACTATTATTTGAAATTAGATTTCATAATATTAAATATTTTAGTAATCAACTATTTGATTTAGATTTCAATATATATGATTTAAATTGTTTGATAATATCGAATATATACTTTAAATATTATTATGATAATCATTTACATGATTGCGATTAGATTTATTTTAAGTTAAATTTTTATGTGATTTAAATAAAGGAAAGGCTTTATCTATTAGGAATTTTAATCCTTATCTAATTAGGAGTACTCCTATATAAGGAGAGTTCATCCACCTTTTTCTCACAATCTATTGCAACCTATTCTCAAACCCTTCTCAAACTCCACGCCACAAACAAACCATTCCACAGCCATTATCACCAAACTTCCAACCGCTATGTCGTGCATTGTATCCGTGTCTACCAATTCTTATTCCATTATTTTACATGTACATTTTCTCTCTCTCTCTCTCTCGTGTCCGACAATCTCGGACACATCGACACAATTACCACCAAAACTCATCTAACCCTAATTCCCCAAATCCCTAATTCCTAATTCTAGCCCTAACCCTAACTCTTCATTCCCTATTCTTGTGTCCTGTGTCCGAGGTCATGGACATGGACACGGTACTCCTTTCGGACTGCCTGCAATCCGTCGTCCCTGAACCCAACTTCCTCCTTCCCGTCAAGCCTCCATGCTGCCACTTTCCTCGCCGTGGCCAACCCCATGTCCCGACCAAACACCCCCGACCTGGGCGCTGCCACGCCCCTCGCCTCCTCATGTTCCTACCACCAAGCTACAACTACCACCACCATCACCTGTAACCACATACACCAACTCCGGTCACTGTCAACAAACACGACCACCACCTCTCCCCCTCTTCTCCGACCCAGCTCCTCCCTGTCGAACACCATTACCCAAGCCACCGCCACTGCACCATCCTCCACAGTC
The DNA here is from genome assembly GCA_029216955.1 of Iris pallida. Lineage (NCBI taxonomy): Eukaryota > Viridiplantae > Streptophyta > Magnoliopsida > Asparagales > Iridaceae > Iris > Iris pallida. Next base: position 29,842,027 of record JANAVB010003398.1, read on the forward strand.
TCCCTCGCGCTCCCTTCCGATCTGGCCAAACCCTTTTCCTTTAAACACCCTCTTCTCTCCCCTTCCTCTTCCTTTCCCCTCTCAATCTCTCTCTCCTGCTCCCCTTTATTTCTCTCCCTCGTCCTCCTGTGTCTCTCTATACTCTCCATTTATGTTTCTCCCAAATGACCTCTCTCTCCTCTTTATTACTTCTGTATCTTTTTTTTTTTTAATTTTTAGTTTTATTACATTGATGGAACAGCACAGCAAGGATTAATGGGTTAAGTTTTGTTGTTGTGTTGGTTTTGGTCTGTTTTTTGTATTTTATTAAATCATTGATTTTAGTATACTTTTGGTATTTTCTATTATCTGAATCCAGTATACATATACTATTAAATTAGTATATCATTTAGCAGTATGGTATTTACTATTGTTATTATTATGTTATACTGTCAAATTTTATCGTTAATAATATCATACTTTTCTTATTAGTACTAGTGTTTAGTTTAATAATAATATCATTGATATTTATTATTCTTGTTATTATGAATTGGAAATTATATATATAGTATTTCTAGAATATTATTAAAAAGATTTATAATATAATATTTTGGATTAAAAAGAAATTTGAAAGTATATATATATACTTAATAGTATATGGGTTTTGAGATATATAAATAAGGAAAAATTTGAGTGGCACCCCACTTTTTTTACGCATATTTAAGGTGCACCCCACAAGTTTACATGAATGTATGACACCCCCACTTTTGACGGTTTCCGTCTAAAACGAACAGTCAATTTTTTTTTTTGACGAAAATGCCCTTGTCTCTTTTGTGTGTCCCCCCTCCCCGTCACACGTGGCTGCACCCCCACCGTGCTCGGCCCCCCTCCACGGCGTCGCCGCACTCCCCCCCCCCTCCCCGACCTCGCCGCACCCCCCCTCCCCCGACCTCGTCGTCATCAACCCTGGTATCAAACCCTAACCCTAACCCTGATTTCTTCCTCAAACAAAAAAAACTATAAATAAATATTTCTCCAAACAATTTCTCTCAGGTTCCGCCAATGTCCGGATGGGCTCCGCTCACCAGCAGGTCCCCTTCAACATCCCCCACTGCATCGCCCGCCACGGGGCTGGGGGTGCACGCCATGGACTTGATCGAGCTGACGAACAAGGTGGCCGTCACGATCGTGTACGGCCACGGGGCGGACGGGATAACCGTCAAGGACGAGTCCGTGGTGGCGATGAGGGAGGAGATCGGGGCGGTGCTGGAATCCTACATGGCCGAGAAGGAAGGCACCGGCCTGCGCCTCCGCCGGACCCTGGCCCTCTCCGCCTTGTCCGACATGCACGAGGACGTGTACCACGGCGCCCAGGACAGCCTCGCCCTGATCATCGTCCTCCCCTTCCACAGGGTGCAGGCGGTGGACGGCTCGATGGAGGACGGCCCCGCGGGGTGGTGGCGATGCTGCAGGCGGAGGTGGTGGCGATGCTGCGGGCGGTGGAGGGGGAGTACCAGCTGTTCATCGTGGGGCGGGGGGACAGCAGGAACTCGGTGCTGACGTCGGGGCTGAGCGAGTGGGCGGAGTATCCGGAGCTGGGGCCCATAGGGGACACCCTCGCCAACTCCGACTTCTCGATCACGGCGTCCGTGCTGGTCATACAGCAGTACAACCACGGCAGCGATCCCAAGTACATCAGCGACGAGTTCATGCCTCTGTAATATACAGCGCGGGTGTATTTTCGTCAAAAAAAATTGGTCAACGGAGTTGACCGTTCGTTTTAGACGGAAACCGTCAAAAGTGGGGGGGTGTCATACATTCATGTAAACTTGTGGGGTGCACCTTAAATAAGCGTAAAAAAAGGGGTGCCACTCAAATTTTTCCTATAAATAAATAGTCTTGGGCTTTTTGAAATGGGTATAAATATTTTCTAAATAAACTTTCAAAGATATATGCTTTTGACTAAATAAGATATATTTAGTTTCAAATCATATTGTACTTTCCCAAATAGATACATATATTATTTACGAATTTCTCTTCGATCATAAGTCATTGATTGCGACTAATCATATTTTCGATTTTTTGCGAATTCTGAAATCCTTCACATCTTCCCTAGCCAATCAGATTATCCTAGACCCAACGGAATTATCGGTTTCACCAGCAAAGGATCCCAGACAAGTACATGTACTGATTGCTTTCGATTTCTGATAGTTTTTCCATTACATGTTATACATATGCATCTCTTATTTTGTTGACACGCTTGTTACACGAGGTTAGTATTATGGATTTCATACATATATCGTCTTGTGATTACTATGTTCATGACTATTGAGTTTACATGATTACCATGTTCGTGACATGTTTGAATACATGAGTACTAGTCGAGCGGAAAAATATCTCAGTAGACGTGTGAACTACCATTTCCATTTCATGATCTTTCGTAAAGAATAGTAGCCGCACACGACACGTGCGGTTGGCTAGATTTATCCATTAGCCGTTCACATGTCAAACACGATATTTCAACACACTTAGATAGGTGTCGATTCACTTGATTTATCTTGTTTTCTTCACCACATGTCATGTCATCATATTTACATATTTTCCTTTCTAGTTGCTATATCTTGTTATAGAGTTTGTCTGTTCCTTTTTCTTACTATATCACTAGGTCAGTTTCACCTGTTAGTTTATCACATATGCTATTTCATGTTTTTTTGTAATTTATATCATGTTTTGAATAGCTTGTCATATGTGTACTTGTTTCATTCCTGACTGGAAACTATTTTTTCAGATTAGTCGCGACTACTCCTTGCATTGGATCTTTGGGAGATACGGATATATTGGAAGGCCAAACGTAAAGACTAGTTAGATAGTTGAGTTGATCATAAAGTTTAAGTTAGTTGTTTTGTGAGACATTGTATTTTGATTAAATGTAAACTTTAAATGTTGTTAATTGATTTAGTTTTTGTGAATTACTTCTCCCCTCGATGCAGTAGAGCGTTGAAGTCCCCAACCAGAAGCAAAGGGAGACATGACGACTCAGCAGCATCAGAAACCCTAGAGATGTCCCTCCAAAGTGACTCCCTTCTCCTCCTGTCATTGTGACCGTAGACCGCCCCCAGTAAGAACCGGAAGCCACCCTTGTTCACGAAGGAGATGGCGATCAACTGCTCCGTCATCAAGATCAAGTCACCATCCCAGCACGTCGAGTTCCAACGAACCCAAATCCTGGCCATGTCACACAGGGCCAGATTATGCAGCTGGGCCCAATGAGGAGGGGTTCGCCGAGTAAGGGTCTTTTCTCCTTTGATTTTGGATTCTAAAATAACAGAAATGTCACACTTCTCTCTGTGGAGCACCCCACAAATCTCTCTCCACCTCCCAATCGAACACGCCCCCCTCACATTCCAGGCGATAATGGCCATTAATTAATAAGAGGTGGGGTCCCCTGGGAAACTCCCAGAACAGCACCTGGGGAAGGAGCCGCATCCGTCGCTAAAGGATCCTCTACCATATCAGTCGGACCCATCTGAGGAGGAACTACCTGAGATACCACTAACGTCCAGGTAGGATTGTCAACACATACCACCTCCTCTCTGTCTGTAGTACCTCCCTCCATCATGGAGGGGCCATCCCGCAGCAGTCCGACCGCACGCCTCTTCCTGCAATAAACCTGCCCTCCCGCCGAACCACCCTCCCCTCGTGTCTCCTCCTGCGTAGCTGCCATGCTTCTGGTAACTATACTACTCGGCTTCTGACCAGTGGAAACCACCCCTCCCGCAGTGGATACAACGAGGCTCAGCCCGGCATCACTCCCCTGGTTAGCAACCTCCTCCTCCACGACCACCTCTCCGCTCCCAACTCTGCAGTCCATATCACATGGTGCTTCAGGAACGTCACTCGGCGGGGTACTAGGCTCCACCGGGGAGCCAGCCTCTAAGCAAGCGCTGGCCAGATGTCCAAAACAGGAACAGCGTGAACAGGTAGGCGGAACCCATTCATACTCCACCTTCTGTGTAAGCACCTCCCCAGAGGGGAGCTCAAACTCTACCATCTTCGGGAGCTCCCCCCCTGCCCGAATCTCCACAAAATTCCTCGCGTACATCAATCGCGTCCGAAAGGTGGTAGCATCATCCGCCTTAATCGGGGTACCCACCAGGCTAGCAAGACGCATCAACAGGGGGATACTCCAAAACCCTACCGGGAGTTCTGGGAATCGGATCCATACTGGGATGGCATTCAGAACTTCCCTCTCGCATCGCAGCTCTGGGGTCCACTCCTTGAGAATGATCAGTCTGCCGTCAAACGTCCAGGGGCCGCCTTGGAGGATCCTAGCGACATCCTCCGCCAGCCCGAACTTCACATAATAGAAGCCGTTTTCTCGAGAAAAGAACTCCATACTCCCCTTAGGCTTCCAGACCCGCGCTGCATAACCCCGGATCTGCCCGTAGAAGGGCTTGTTGCCCAAGACATACAGGACGAGAGTATTTTCCCAGTAAGCAGTCACCTGCTGGATCTCCTCCGCAGGAAACACCGCCCGGTAACCGTTCCCAACCTTGATCGGCAGGACATACTCCATCGAGGAGGGAGATTTCTGTCCCACCGGTTTGCAGATCTCGGCCCAGGACCGTCCAGCAGGCCGAGGGACAGTGACCGGCCGGGAAGTCCCAGATCCCTGAACATCCACATCTACCATCTTACTCTTCCCCTTGTCCGCCGCAGTCGCCTTAGGCCGCCAACCCATCGGTCCCCCAGCAGTCACCTCCGGACCCCGGCTAGGCCGAGTCCCTGTCCCGAGCTGGCGACTCACGGGATGACGAACCCTAACCTGGCCCTGTCCAACCCCCATCCTCCCTCCGGTCTTCGCCACGCGACGGCGCGTAACCGTCGTCCATCCACCACCCTCCGTTTGGCTCCCCGTGGATCCGGACCCCGCTCCGAATTAAAAATTCGGATCTAGGGCACTCGAATCCCTCCCCGGAAAGCCCGAGACCCTCCCCGTAGAACCCGATCCCCGCCCTCCATCGTGGGAAGTCGCCCCCACCCCAGGAGGGGCCGCCCGCCCCCCCCCCAGCGCTGCCGCCTCCCCCCCCCCCCCCCCGCGCGCCTGGGGGGGTGCTGCCGCGCGCGCCCGCGCTTGGGGGTCCGCCTGACCCCCCCGAGACTGCTCCCGCCCCCCCCCCCCCCCCCCCCACCGCCGGGGGGGAGGTCGCCGGACGAGGCCGAGCCCCTCCCGCCGCCGGCCAGGGGGTCCGGCGGCTGCGGGGGCCGTACGTGAGCGAACCCTAGGTCGCCAGCCTCTCCCGCTCGTGAACCCATTATATTATTATAAAGAAAAACAAACAGAGGGCTCGAACTCGGCCCTCTGTTCTGAAAGTTATATATATATATATATATATATATATATATATATATATATATATATTGGTAATGTTTTTATTAAAATTTGCACCTAATGGCCCACAACCCGGTCCGGAGGCCTACAAACTCAGCTCGAAGGCCCACAACCCACTCGAAAGCTGGTCTGGCCCACATCCGACTAAGCTATTTAATTCCACCACCACATGGAAATTAAGTATTTCCCTCAAGACTTGAACCCAAGACCTTTGGGGGGATGCCTCCTACTCCTACCACTTGGACTAGGAGTGCTTGGCATATATATATATATATATATATATATATATATATATATATATATATATATATATATATATGTATATATATAATAATATAAAAACTGGAGATGCGATCGGGAGATGGCGATCGCGGTCGGGAAAGGAGATCGGGCGGCGTGGGACCCTGGCGCCTCCGGCGAGGGGTCGGCCAGGGTCGCCGAGGCCGGGGGTGGCCCGGCCAGGGGCGGCACGCACGGCGGCGGGCCGGGCGGCGCCGGCGCCGACGAACATAGGGCTAGGGCTGATCCGATTCTTCATCGGATAGTCGTACTGGGAGCAGTGGGAGGCAGCGCGGCTGCTGGCAACTCCAGCGGAGGTGGCAAGGCGGCGGGCGGGGCTAGCGCTGGTCGCGTGACATCGGGCGACGGAAAGGCTGACATGGGGGACTTGGGGACGGGCGACGGAGTGGCTTCGGCGACTCCAGGCAACGGAAGCAACGCCCGTTGGGCCCCAAATTTGACGGGGTCGAAGAACTTCCAACCTGGATCTGGATCTGGGTCACAGGGTGGACAGTTGGAGGGCGGTGGATGGTCGACAGTTACGAGACGCCGGAGTGTCAAGACTGGAGTCAAAGAGGGAGACGCTCAGACTAACCCAAAGGGGCGCTTCACCCCTGGAAGGCGTACGGATGAGGGGGCGGGGCTGAGGGCGACATCTCATGCCCCTACGGCCCCTTCCCGGGTGGGGAATAGTTATGTTAGACGCTCGGTGGGCTGGCGCCCCAAGGTGACTACGGCGGAAAAAGGGAAGGGTAAAGCTGTGGACCTGGGAGGCCAGGGGGCTGGGTCAACCTCTTCAGGAGTCATACCTGGAGTCGTTCCTCGTCCTCAGGGGATGGCCCCACGACCTACGGGAAGGTCCTGGGCAGACATATGCAAACCGGTAGGTCCAAAGAGCCCCACCACTATGGAGTTCGTGCCGCCGAAGAAAGTTGGGAGTGGCTTCCGGACCTCGTTTTCGGCTGAGGAGATTGAGAAGGTGACTGCCGTCTGGGAGAACACGCTGGTCTTCTACGTCCTGGGGAACAAACCCTTCTACGGTCAGATCCGGGCTTATGCAGCATGTGTCTGGCAGCCGAAGGGCAGCATGGAGATCTTTGCAAGAGAGAACGGCTTCTACTATGTGAAGTTCGGGCTAGCGGACGATGTCACCAGAATACTACATGGAGGGCCGTGGACGTTCGATGGAAGGCTGATTATCCTCAAAGAGTGGACCCCGGACCTGAAATATGAGAAGGAAGTCCTGAATGCTATTCCTGTCTGGATCCGTTTCCCGGAGTTCCCGGTGCGCTATTGGAGCATTCCTTTGCTCATGAGACTGGCTAGCTTGGTGGACAGGCCGATTAAGGCAGATGATGCTACAGCCTTCCGATCGAGGCTGATGTATGCACGGATGTTCGTAGAGATCGGAGCTGGAGGGGAGCTACCGAGTATATTGGAGTACGAGGTTCCTTCGGGGGAGGTCCTAACTCAGAAAGTAGAATATGAGTGGGTGCCCCATACCTGTACCCACTGTGCTTGCTTCGGACACCTGGATAGTTCCTGTCCGGCTGGAGGTTCGAAGAGGGGAGCGACCCCGACTACTACTGCGACTCCTTGCCCCGTTCGGGAAATGGAGTATACGCGTGGGGTTGACAGGGCGAAAGATACCTTGCGAGAGGGTGACTTACATATAGAGGAAACGAGAGGGTCGAATTTGCCCATCTCGCCTCAGCCGGCTCCTCCTGGTGGCGCTATGGTCGTTTTCTCGGCGCAGAGGAGTATGGTCACCAGAGGCATGGTGGCTATGGGGAGAGAGGAGGGAGGAGTTGGCGGATCGACTAGCGAGAGGGTGTACTGTAGGAAGAGGCGTGCGGGTCCTCTGAGTGATGGACCCTCTAGTGTGGGGGGATGCTACCCAGATACAGGGGAGGCGCTTTGTGTTGACAATTCGGCCTGGGCCCTGATGCTTACCCAGCCTTCCACTCAGCAGGTCTCTTATGTTGGGGTAGAGGAGGACATAACAGAGACGGAATTGGTTCCACCCCCGGGTACCAACCCATGTGGCCTGCAGGGGAATTCTTCCCTTAATAATTAATGTCGATCATTGCATGGAACGTGAGGGGGGCGTGCTCGCTAGGGAGATAGAGGAAGATTTGTGGGATGTTACGCAAGGAGAGGTGTGACATCTTTGTTCTGTTGGAAACCAATATCAAAGGGGAAAAGACTCTTGCCCGTCGGACTCCCACTCATTGGGTCCACACAAGGTACGCAAAAGATAATAGGTCCACACAAATCATCAAAGTTCATGACAAGCAAAAATGAACGCATCACAGGAAATGGTGTACTTCTTTATTATTTCTAAAAAAAAGGGGAGAGTAAAGGATTACACCATCCCCAGCAGAGTCGTCATTTTGTTTCGCTTAACAAAAAATGCCAAACAAAAGTTAGATTTTGAAAATAAAACGAGAAAAAGTACAAGAAGTACAAATTTGATTCTGGGAAAGTATTGCTATGGAAGTCTGATCTGTAAATGATCACTTTGTTCCTTGGACCATATGATGATGATGAAGATCACTGCTTGAAGTAGAACAACTTGGAAGAACTAAGTCACCAGAAAGGTATCGACGCACTTGGGCACTGATGGCGAGGCCGAATGCTTTCCTGCTTTGCTTCACTCTGTTCTGAAAGAAAAGTTGAAGAAGAATGCCCCGGAGAATCAAAATCTCGAAGTTCTGATCTCTGTATTCTCTCCTGTCTCTCTGTGTCTGTCTTATGAGAAAAAATAAGTCTATTTATAGACTTGGGCTCTGGTGCGTAAAAACTCAGCAAAAGTTCCGCTTTTACGCTAACAACCGCCACCCACAATCAAAGTCATCCTCTATATACGTTGACACGTGTCCCATCAATTCAGTAAGAATAGGATGCACGTACACATGTTCTTCGGGATGTGTGGCATAAAAGCCATGTAGGCAAACCACGTTCCAAATTGATCAGAAAGAACAGGGCGTAAAAATAGCCTCAATGTACTCTGAGCGTAAAGCAATAGATTGAGCATAAAGTAGCATTGACGTAGACTTCCCGCGTAAAGTGGTTGTTAAATAACCTTGAGCGTAGAAATAGCTCAAATAGACTTTACGCACACGTCAACTGTTGAGCGTAAAAGCTCGTATAGTCCTCGTGCGTAAAAGAAGCCATAGTGTGAACGTAAAGTAGCTCAATTCACATACTAAACGACAACATTGGTCTCTGTATAACACAAATCCCTTTGAATACTGTGATATATGCCATCATTAATATCTTCATGTCAGAGTTTACATTAAATGCAAGACTTGACAGCTTTGTCCAGCGTAAAAGTGGCTGCTCTGTCCTTGGCGTAAAATCATAGGTGTAGACCCAAGCGTAAAATAACCAACCTGTTTCAGGCGTAAAGTGATTAGCCTCTCCTTGGCATAAAGGGGGTCAATTTGAGTAGACTGATCTATCACTTTGACCCTTCTTGTGCAGCACTTTTTACGCTCCTACAAGACCCCCTTCAAAGTTTTCAAATATCTCCAAAATTTGAAACACTTTGAACAGAAGCGTAAAAATTGAGATTTGACCAGTCGACGTAAAATTCGGGATACGCAACAGCCATCCGCGTAAAAGCGGGGATATCCAACAGTCGGCATAATTATAGGGATATCCAACAGTCGGCATAATTATAGGGATATCCAACAGTCGGTTTTGAATCTCTCTATAAATAGGTCTTTTCAGAGAGAGAAAACACTTTTACTCATCTTCTTGAATTCCTTTGCCTTTTCTTTCTTCGAAACTCTGATCTGATGGCTCCTAAGAAATCATCCGCCGCCGGTAGCAAGGGGAAGAAACCAGCCATTGATTCCTCATCGACTGATCATGTGAAAACCCCTACTCAGTCATCAACACCACAACGAAATCCCAACCCGGCCGTAGCTCCGCCTATGATGGGTAAAACCCTATTCTTTGGCTGGGAGAAAACAAAACCGTCGAGGAAGAAGAAGATAAACCAAACTTTCAGCTTTTTACGTCCACGTTGTACGTGTTAGCGTAAAGCTGAAATAACATCGTACGCCCACGTTGTTCGTGTTAGCGTAAAAGATAAAAAAGAATACGCCCACGTTATACGTGTCAGCGTAAAATTTGGTTTTATGCCCACAGTTAATGTGCTAGCGTAAAACTTAACTACGCTCATGTTCATACATGCCAGCGTAAAAAGTTGTATTACGCTCATATTACTATGTGGTAGCGTAAAGTTCATCAATCATTGAGAGATTTTGTCGAACAAAGACTTCATAAGCTTTTCATCAACTTTTAGTAATCATAAAAAACTTCGAACTAACTTGATCTCTTTTGTTATTTTACCAGTGGATTTGCAAGTTCACCCCCTCGCTGAAGTTTTCGGATCGTCAGTTGGCATGGTGGGCTCGAACTATTTGGAAAATTTATCTCATGTCCAATTTCCTCAGTCGAACCCCGAATATCCGGTAGAGAGGGCACAGTTGATAGCAGCTCAAGGGGATAGGATGTTGCTATCCATGATAAATGGGGAATTGTTGAGTTCACTAGATGGACAACACTTCGCAAAACCAGCCTTTTTATTTGGAGATGCCATTGATTGTAAATCCCAGACACACCCCAAGAAGGAGTCTTGGGTTTTCAAATTTGGAGATAGAGCCATGTATCTTCTAGATATGGACAGAGATTATCCTTTGTCAGCATTCGTCCATGCTACTCATCCTCGACAAATGTTGTGGAATTTGACTCCCAGCAATCATGGACGACCGGGTAGAATTGTTTTCAAGAGAGAGCGTGCCAATGATATGGGATACTTTGCTAGTGTTCCCAATGGAGGTGTTACTTCTATCTTTGGCCTTATGCCAAGCTCTAATCCTAGCGAAGATTCGGGTTTAATACAGCCAGTACAAACCCCGATGTTTGTCAATAAATTTATGAGGGATGCTATATTATATCCCCAAACCAACCCCAGACTGCCAGGATGGTTGACTCCATTCAACCAGAGTTGGATCCAGATAAGTCTTTGGATGATGAAGAACTTTGAGGCAGAGTTGAAAGATATTGGCTTGTACGAAGCGGTAGCTTCCACCAGTCAGGGTATTCCTCCGAATGGAAACTTATTTCTGGCTTGATGAAGATATATCTAAGTTCAACTGGAACTTTTGCCACCCCGAAAGGTGAAATGGGTCTTGCCCTTCATGAGATGCAGTTCATCTCGAAGTTGCCAATGGGGGAAGCCCCATATGAAGAATACGTTCCCTCCAACAGGGAGCTTGCTGAAATCAGAGGAGTTAACCCTCAGTTAATCGAGATATACGAAGAACTGATGTGACACTACCTGATTTGTACCACGATGCATGAAAGTACATCCCATTTGGCGTATATCAACAAGTGGACGACTTATCTCTTCTTCCATAAGGATAAGATATCCAAGGAAGACAAAGAAAGGTTTCAGGAAAACAAAGCTCCAGTAATCAACATAGATTCGACAATCCCCTCTAACAAGGTTCGGGATATGATGATTACTTACAAATTCCCGAATAAATATCTGTCTACGAAGACTGGGGAATTTCCTGCCGGAACTGAAGCCTTCAGCTTCCTCAGATATGGTAGTCAGAAAATCTCTCGGAGAGCTTTGCTGGCAGGCTTTCTTTCTTTATGGTTGAGAAGATGGGTTGTACCGGGTATTGGTACTGTTGACAGAATCCACCGCAGTGTGCTATGGCCAGCAGTACGTCTGGTTTTTAAAGTCAGGATTAACCTGCTGTCAGCCATGGTGTGTCGAATAGATGCAGGTTTAAGGACCTTCGGCGAGGAGTTAATCAACAATGCTCCTCATCGGAATGTTTTCCCTAGAGTAGAGATGCCCTACACTTATCTGATGGGCTGGCTGTTGCATCACAACTGCAGATTGTTACCGCCAGGCCCAGGTGATGATGCGGAGGTCTTCCTCCAAAAATTCAGCAAAGCTACATGGATTGCTACGACTGTGGCAGATACCCGAGCAGTTCTGAACTATTCTTATGGTTGAAACTTCTTCTGTACCCGGCCGCAAGTTCCAGCAGATTGCTTCGGTGTCCAGTTTGAAGATGAAGTTGAAGGAAGAGTTGTATTGCCACAGTCAGTCTTTAGATGGCTTCAGTGCATCAGACCTTCTCATCTGATGTACAGAAATGAAGATAATTGTGCGTTCGAACCATACTTACCCAGTAGGTTTCCTCGCCAATTTGGGTACGACCAACTTCATGTTGGTAATCCTTCGACTAATTTCCGTCACTATGGGAAATTACTTGACGGAGCTAGGGGTTGGAGGTATTTCGGTACTGCTCGGACTGGTGCTAAATTTAGAATTTCGACTGCCACTAGCACTACAGAACTACGTATACTCCATACGTATGCCCACTTTTACGCTTCAATTCGTTCTTTTGCCCACGGTTACAATATGAAGGGTAGTCTGAGGTGGCCTAAAGAAGGAGATATTGAGGAGCAGGTCAGGGTACCAGCAGACATCCCTGACGATACTGGCATTCCAGATCCATTTTTAGAAGTTATTCCAACAGGAGTTGGAGAACCAGCTGCAGAACCTATCATCATTGGCAAAGGCCGAAAAAGAAAACAGAGTGCAGCCGCCACATCTCCAATGAAAACTTCGGAAAAGAGGAAGAGGTCTACCACAAAAGGGCCTTCCAAACCAAGAGTTCACACTCCCGAAGAGGACATTGAAGAAGATCCTCTTGTCGGTTCTTCCTCAATCCATCCTGGAGAAGGATCTTCAGTCCCTCCACCGATAGTTGGATCAGGAGGTGTAACACTTTTGTCTCCTGGACGTCTTAGCACCTTACTCCATTTATCTTTGTCGTCCAAGGCACAAGTTACGGAGGGTACTACTACTGCATCCACTGCTGATCAAGATCGCATTCCATCAGACGAGCCGGCTCTTGACTTTGAGGATGATGACTGGGATGGTGATTATGATACATATCTTGAAAAAAACGCACATATTCCAAGTATTATACAAAAGCTATACGGAATTATATATCATGATTTTGTATACTAACTTATTCTGTTCGTTTTGCAGATGTCATAATCGCACCAAAGCCTGTAGCTCCTCCTCAAGAAGAAGACATTTATGAGGAAAATGAGGAATCTGAAGAGGGAGCTTCTTCTTCAGAAGACGCAGACGTCGAGGAGGGAGAAGTGCAAAAGCATGAGATGGAGCCTCAAGAAGAACATCCTCCATCATTTGTGGCACAACAAACACAATCTGAAGTGTCCTCTCCTGCTGAGGACCAACACAAAGAGAAGACTACAGTCGACCCCACTGTAGGTGATGATGGAGCTGCTGGAGGAGAACCAGACTTGAACAAAGAATCAGCTGTAGAGAGTCTCACCACAACTGAAGCAGCGGAAAATCCTGCGGAACAATCAGTTGAAGAAGATGCTGGAGGCATGCTTGAACTTCCAACAGAAACTGGGGAAATTATAATAACATCCTCCACTGTCGTTACTGATCCAGTACCAGTTTCTGATAAGCCAATGCCAGAATCTAAATCAGCTCCTGTAGTTGTCACCATATCCACCAACATTACCGCCGCCAGAACTCCAGAAACGGCTGGAGTGACAAATATTGAAAACATTGCTTCTGAAAATCTTGGAAACCAAGCAGCAGTAACAACAATGGCTCCATCTCAGCTTGTTGCTACACCAACAATATCTGCAGATATTGGAGATACAATCCCCGAAACTTCTGAGAATCAATTGGCTATGACGGCAGTAACAGCAACGACTTCGTCTCATCCTGCTGTCATGCCAACCACATCTGCTCCCGATCTCCAAAGAAAAGATTTATTAGATATTGCCGCCACACCTAGCTCCAGCGTAGAGATGAATCTCCTGGTTGAGATTCATACTGAAACTTTTTATAAAACTCTGGCAACTTTGATAAAGATGGTCCTGAATAAAGGTCTCAGCTATGAGATTTTGAAGACGGCAATGGCTCTGACTATCAAGAATGTTGCCATGTTCAATGATGTTGAGAGAGCTGCCACATTGGAGAAAATTGTGGAGGACCTTGAGCAGCCGATTGGAGAATATCTCAAGCTATCAAATGAGACTGTTGAAGGCCTCATTCAGGAGTATGAAGCCATAACAGCTGATTATCTTGCTCGAGAGACTACATATAATACAGCTCTCCATGAACACAGTCTGAAGGTTGCCAAAGAGAAAGCCTTTTTGGCTGGCATAAAACCTGCACTGCATGGTCACAGAGTGGCTTATGATGCTTTGAACATAGATATTCAGAGCAAGAATGACAAAATCCGCGAAGTCGAGGCAGAGCTAGCTTGCTTGAAGGCTGAAAGGGAGAAGATGATCGATGCTCGAATTTTGCACCTCATCCAAAGCTCAATTTTAGAAGAACAAGCTTTTGGGGCTGAGTCGACCATCCGAACCCTTGATGAAGCCAAGGACAATTTGATAATCACCTTTGCTGAACTTTCCTGTATTTGCACTCCTGAAGCTCGACGTACAGAGGCTACCAAGAAGGTTATGAGTTCTCGTGGCAGACGGCTAGAAGAATTAAAGAAGTTGCTCCAAGATGTTTCCATTCCACCTTAAGAGAGTGTTTCGTCATCTTTTTGTCTTATTCATTCTGTAGTGATTCCACCAGAAATGAATGAAAGATTTGTTTTGTGATCCTATTGTTTATTTGAAATTTAAACAATAGGTAAGAGGTGGAAAGCACTTATCAGAGGTAATATGGACGTGATAAGTCTTTTAAACTCAACGTATTATATCTATCCAGAGGTAATATGAACATGATAGATAATGAAATCTTGTTTTGTATGAGATAGAAAATACTCATCAGAGGTTATATGAACATGACAAGTTTTCTAAACTCAAAACATTATATCTATCCAGAGATAATATGAACATGATAGATAATGTAATCTTGTTTTCTGTTTAGAGTGCACAATACTATCAGAGGTAATATGAACATGACAGTATGTAAGAACCCAAAGAAAAGTAGATTAATATCTATGCAGAGGTCAAATGGACATGATAGATAGGAAAAGAAGGTGGATTTAGTATTTATCCAGAGGTTATGAAAACATGATAAATAATAAATCCAACTTTATATACCAATTGGTAAGATAGGAGATCAAAATCCCTCTCCAAAGAGACAAGTAATCAGCTTAACCAAACTTTGGTAGCTGGGGATTAAGAAGACAGATGTCGTTGAAGATATATATGAGAGAAATAAATGAACTGATGGTGGCTTGTAGGAGCGTAAAAAGTGCTTCACAAGAAGGGTCAAAGTGATAGATCAGTCTACTCAAATTGACCCCCTTTATGCCAAGGAGAGGCTAATCACTTTACGCCTGAAGCAGGTTGGTTATTTTACGCTTTGGTCTACACCTATGATTTTACGCCAAGGATAGAGCAACCACTTTTACGCTGGACAAAGCTGTCAAGTCTTGCATTTAATGCAAACTCTGACATGAAGATATTAATGATGGCATATATCACAGAATTCAAAGGGATTTGTTTTATACAGAGACCAATGTTGTCGTTTAGTATGTGAATTGAGCTACTTTACGCTCACACTATGGCTTCTTTTACGCACGAGGACTATACGAGCTTTTACGCTCAACAGTTGACGTGTGCGTAAAGGCGTAAAAGCGGAACTTTTGCTGAGTTTTTACGCACCAGAGCCCAAGTCTATAAATAGACTTATTTTTCTCATAAGACAGACACAGAGAGACAGGAGAGAATACAGAGATCAGAACTTCGAGATTTTGATTCTCCGGAGCATTCTTCTTCAACTTTTCTTTCAGAACAGAGTGAAGCAAAGCAGGAAAGCATTCGGCCTCGCCATCAGTGCCCAAGTGCGTCGATACCTTTCTGGTAACTTAGTTCTTCCAAGTTGTTCTACTTCAAGCAGTGATCTTCATCATCATCATATGGACCAAGGAACAAAGTGATCATTTACAGATCAGACTTCCATAGCAATACTTTCCCAGAATCAAATTTGTACTTCTTGTACTTTTTCTCGTTTTATTTTCAAAATCTAACTTTTGTTTGGCATTTTTGTTAAGTGAAACAAAATGGCGACTCTGCTGGGGAATACCTTCTCCTCTAACGAGGAGACGATTGCTCAATATGATGATGTTTCGGTCGGTTCGACCAAGAAGACTCTGGTTGTGCACTTCGACCAGACTGCCTATGAAGAAATGCTCCGACCTGGGGGTGGTTCTCGCCACTCCAATGTTCAAAAGTCTCGCAAAGCACGAAAAGTTTGGATTCCCAAATCCAAAGTGGTTTCTGATCTCTCTGTTGCTTCTGATGACAAGGGAATTCTTCCCACTCCTGTCGTAGGGGCTCCCGTTCGTAACGAGGCAGTCCCTACTTCAGAGTTGCACTCAAAGTGTGACGATTTATCTCCCGTTTGTAACGGTGAAGATAATCAGGTTTCACGTCCACTGCGTAAGAATCAAGTTTTACGCTCAGTGGGTAAGAACCAAATTTTACGCTCAGTACATAAGAATGAATCTCCCATTCGTAATGGGGCAGACTCTAAAGTTTATGCTTCTGAGTGTAAGAATCAGTCTCCCGTCGGTGACGTGGTAGGCCCAAATAAATTACGCTCCTCGCGTAAAGCAAAATCTCCCGTCTGTGATGTGGTAGATAATCAATTTTTACGCTCCACGCGTAAAGGTAAGTCTCATGTCTTTGACAGTGTAGATAAAATTCATAACGATGTTTGCACATCTAATGTGAATGTACCTAAATGTGTGCAGCGTAAAAATGTCGTTGGTAAAGCTTCTGTCCTACACCAACAACCTTCTTATACTGCTTTACGCAAAGTACCAAACTTACAAATTACACGCCATGAAAATGGAGTCCTTCGTGCTAAATCTCAAGATTTACGCACACAACTCCAAACGCGTAAAAATGTACAGTTTGGTTCTGCGAATGCAACCAGGAATCTTCTTTATACACAAGGGACTAAACGTTTTTCTACCCCAAATGTAATAAAGAAGAATACTCCATCTGTTCCTTCTGATTTACGTGAATTGCTAATGCAAAAACGTAAGAACAGACAATCTCCGGTAATATTTCCCCAAGAAAAACATCATTGTGAATATCACCAGGTTGTGATTAACTGTTGTTGTTCGGCTTCAAAACGGTCAGTTTTTGATCGTTTAAGTTTTAACTCGCCTCAACATCAAGCTGAAGACCAAGAACATGAGCTGTCATATGTGTCAGTCAACATGGCATCTCATACTAACAGAGGACGACATCCAAGACGGAACATGTCCCAAACCCCAGGTCAACAACAGTTCAACAGGCTTCTTGATTCCTTTGAAGGAGTATATCAGAATACTCGATCAAGAAGACAAAGACAATTGCAGACTTCTGATTCAGAAGCTGGGGGTACTCAATCTTTTGAGTCTGATACCGATAGTGTGGATTCATACTTCTATACTAATCCCTCTATATCTTCAAGAGAGGTTGAATCCTACGTTGTTGGAGATGAACCAGAGACGTCATCTGCTAATACGGAACAACGTCTCACTGCCGTGGAGCAATCATTGAAAGACATGCTTAACATGGTGCAAAGCATGCATCAGATAATTTTGAATCAGCAAACTGCTCAACCTACAGTAATCACTCCGGTACCAGTAGCAGCACAAACTCAAGATAGTCAAGGGGCTGATATACCTTTGAATATTCAAGAGCCTGCTGTTAATCAAAATTCTGCATCTCCAGATCCCATCATTCCAGAAGATGTACCACCTCCAGTGGGGGTTACCGTACATCCAACGACTATTCAATTAAATGTGCTTCCTCAAACCAGTGAAGCCATTCAAGCAGTGCGTGAACTCAAAGCACAGTTTGAAGTTTTGAGGCACAAAGATCAGCTCCAGAGGTTAGGGATTAAGCAACCTTATCCTCCTCATTGGAATGATGTACCCTTTCCACCGAAGTTCAAGCCACAATCCATGGTTTTATTCGATGGAAAAGCATCTCCCAGTCAATATATCAATTACCTTGATATTATGACTGTACACTTGCAGAAAAATGATGCTCTTCTCACTCGAGTGTTCATCGGGTGCCTGACGGGTTCAGCTTACGACTGGTATCGTAGCTTACCCGATAACTCTATTTCGTCTTTTGACGAATTCAAGGCAATGTTTCTCTCCCGCTTCTATGAAGGAGGTATGGACATGAACATGTCTTCCTTGATAGAAATCAAACAAAAGGAGAAAGAAGATACTCGGACGTTCATTGAAGGTTTCCGACAGGCTACTCTAAAGATGCCTCCTGGTATGCCAGATTCAGCGTTGATTGATATATGCAAGATGAATCTGCGACCATCCATTGCTGTCTTCACAGGTTCCCAATTCACAGATTGGGCTTCGTTTATCATAGCAGCAGTTTCTGTCGAGACCAATGGTAGGTTGGCTCGTGAACACGGAATGATTTTCGCTTCAGAAGATAAAGGGAAGAAAAGTAATCCTGAAAATAATCCTGGCAATCGTAATGTGAAAGGAAAAGATACTCTTATGGTCAATCTTTCCAAGAACAAAACGACGCCAAATAATCAGGAATCTTCCAGGCCAAAGGAAGAATACTCTTTTGACGAAAGTGATATCCCAGGGATATTTCAATGTCTGGTGAAAAGTGGTAAACTTCAGATTCCAGAGCCAAAAAGGCCTAATGAGGTGAATCTGACTGACAATCCCAAATATTGTATCTATCATAGATACATTAATCATCCTACCAGTGCTTGCTATGTCTTGAAAAAGAAGATCCAAGAGCTGATAAATGGTGGCGCTATCACTTTAACCAATGATGACCATACGGTTACGACCAATATAGTTTCTCTTCAGTTCGAGGATTTTCCTCCACAGCAAGTCCCAGATGGAATTATCCCAATTCCGAAGGCGACGATGAAGATCGTGAATATCCCGCCTGCCAGGGAAGAAAATACAGGATTGCTGCCGCTCACATTGAAGAATGGTGAAATCATGTGGGTACATCCTGACTTAGTACCTGAGTTGGAAAATGAAGGTAAAACTTTAAAATCCAAGAAAGGTAAGAAAGTCAAAACCTGCAACATGATTTCTCATGTTATTCCAAATCCTGATGAATTGGATCATCTATGGGATGGCCTTCCTCTAGAAGATAGACTGAAAGGACTAAACATCTGTCCTCCAAGTCTAGCTCCTCCTACCAAGCTCAAGCTTACTCATCAGCAGTGGCTAGCCATGAATAGTGTTCCTTTATACCGGGCACAACAAGTCTTTGCTGCTTATGAAAAAGCTCCAACAGAGATTTCTCCTCGTATCCCGAACCCTTCTCCTCCCTTAACTACAAAGACGTCTATGCTTCATTCTCCTGTAGTTGCAGAGGTTCCTTCCTCTTCCTGTGCTGGAACACCTGTCCAAAGTTCACTGCCTATCCACTTGTATAGTCAGCAATCTGTCCTTCTCATGAGGAAGATGGGTTACGACTTTCAAAAGGCAGAAGGTTTGAACTATGATAAAGGAATACGTCTTCCTTTACAAATTCAAAATCAGAATTCCACTGCTGGATTGGGTTCTGAAGTTCCTCGTAACAACCCTCACAAGAAGAAGGCTAAGGGAAGAAAGACTAAATCCTGTAATATGGTACTTTCTTCTCCTGAGTCTGAAGAAGAAACTTTTGCTGGTACAAGATCTGGAAAAGAGTACCACAAAGACTATGAGGGATCCTCCAAAGAAGCAGAAGATGTAGTGGAAACTCTACCAGTTCAACCTTCTCCTGTTCCTGTTAAACCGTCTGTGGTTGAAAAGGGGAAACAGAAGGCAGTACGCTTTGATATCCCATTGAAGTCTACTTCCAATCAGGGGGTGGTGATGAAGCCTTACAAGTTTGACATTCTAGCTCAGTTAGCCAATACTCCGGCTAGACTATCTATATTTGAACTGCTTCGCCTTTCTAGAGAAAGCAGAGAGACATTGAGCGAAGCTTTACTTCAAGCAGATTCATGCTTGGCTCAACTCAAGACTCCTGATAATATACCAGTGTCATGCCCGCAATGTCATAGTGTGATGGAAACAATTCCCAACATCACCTTTACACAAGAGGATATGCTATTGAAACACAACAAGCATGATAGGCCTCTATGCTACACTGGATATATCGGATCCACTGAAATTGACAGGATTTACATTGATCCTGGGTCTTCAATTAGTATAATTCTTCAGAGTATGCTAAGACCCCTGAGGATTCCTACTAGTGAGCTGACTTACACTAGTACTACGATAGTCGGTTTTAACTCTGGCAAGAGCAAACCACTGGGGAAGATTCGTCTGCAGATTCAGATTGGTGATCTTCGAACTATGGTAACTTTCTATGTTATCAACTCGGACGTATCCTACAATATTCTTCTTGGAAGACCGTGGATTCATGAGCACAATATTGTGCCTTCAACTCTTCACCAATGTTTCAAATATGTAGACTCCCAAGGAGTTGTGAAAACTGAGTTTGCTGATATTAATCCGTTCAAGGGTGTCGAAGCTTACTTCTCTGATTCAAGGCTTTATAAACAAGAGCATGTGAAAGATATATCAGACATGGCTGAAGATCAATCATCATCTGAGGATAAGTCTATTAATGAAGATCCGCCAGAGGAGCAACCTTTGAAGATCATAGTCAAGGGACGAATCCAATCCCAACCTATCAATGATCAACCTTTGATAATCAAGGTTAAAGGAAGAACTCAAACTTCATCTGAGGGATCAATAAATATTCCTGCTAAGAGCCAAGTTCAACCTTTTATGATAAAGGTTAAAGGGCGTACTTCTTGTACGAATGATCCAGAATCACCATTGATTGTCAATCTTGGCAAATCTACACAGAAGACGGATGATGGTCCACTGTTGATTAATCCGAAGTGTAGCAATCAGATTGTAAATGATGTAAATATTGATCATTCTGTACTTTTTGATATCAATGAAGATTTCCTGCTCGAGTATATGGCTGTCAAGTTTATTGAGAGAATGACTTTATCTTCTGATAATCAAAGTCATCAATATAAAGACAACACAAAACCGGAAGAAACTTTATACATTGATCATAAGGAGAATTCTTTTCCTCCTCATGTCGATGTCGGACCTTATGCTCAAAAGTTCTTGACATCTTCTCCCTATCTGCTTCCTGTAGCCGCTTCATCACGAGCTTGCGTAACTTTCAGACGTCACGAAGAATCCTATTTCGTGGTTCCGTCTGATAAGAAAAACAAGCGTCAAATTGTGTTTGGTCT
This sequence comes from Iris pallida, assembly GCA_029216955.1. Classification (NCBI taxonomy): domain Eukaryota; kingdom Viridiplantae; phylum Streptophyta; class Magnoliopsida; order Asparagales; family Iridaceae; genus Iris; species Iris pallida. The sequence goes on from JANAVB010003398.1 coordinate 29,863,005, forward strand.
GGCTAGAAATATCCCTGTTACTCAGACAGATAATCTGAAGGATAAAGATAAAGGAAGAATCCGAATTGACAAATACAGTCAATAATCTATCAAGATCATCCAGAACATGGGATATGATTTAAAGACTATGCAAGGTCTCAATCAGGGCAAGGACAGACGACTACCATTATGTGGTGATCCGTTTTACCAAAAGACTCGTCATGGGTTGGGATATGATCCGTTCCACATGTTTAATGACGATATACAAGAAGAATTATCTTCTAGCTCTTCGCAATCATCAGATTCAGAAGAAGTCCAATCCATTGAAACCGATATGTCTCGTTCCTCATATGATCAATCTGGACAAGTATTTTCAGTCAATATGGTTCAAACTGATGGTGAATCCGAGCCATTTGAAAATGTCCCTTGAGCCACCATCGGTTCATTTATTTCTCTCATATATATCTTCAACGACATCTGTCTTCTTAATCCCCAGCTACCAAAGTTTGGTTAAGCCGATTACTTGCCTCTTTGGAGAGGGATTTTGATCTCTTATCTTACCAATTGGTATATAAAGTTGGATTTATTATTTATCATGTTTTCATAACCTCTGGATAAATACTAAATCCACCTTCTTTTCCTATCTATCATGTCCATTTGACCTCTGCATAGATATTAATCTACTTTTCTTTGGGTTCTTACATACTGTCATGTTCATATTACCTCTGATAGTATTGTACACTCTAAACAGAAAACAAGATTACATTATCTATCATTTTCATATTACCTCTGGATAGATATAATGTTTTGAGTTTAGAAAACTTGTCATGTTCATATAACCTCTGATGAGTATTTTCTATCTCATACAAAACAAGATTTCATTATCTATCATGTTCATATTACCTCTGGATAGATATAATACGTTGAGTTTAAAAGACTTATCACGTCCATATTACCTCTGATAAGTGCTTTCTACCTCTTACCTATTGTTTAAATTTCAAATAAACAATAGGATCACAAAACAAATCTTTCATTCATTTCTGGTGGAATCACTACAGAATGAATAAGACAAAAAGATGACGAAACACTCTCTTAAGGTGGAATGGAAACATCTTGGAGCAACTTCTTTAATTCTTCTAGCCGTCTGCCACGAGAACTCATAACCTTCTTGGTAGCCTCTGCACGTCGAGCTTCAGGAGTGCAAATACAGGAAAGTTCAGCAAAGGTGATTATCAAATTGTCCTTGGCTTCATCAAGGGTTCGGATGGTCGACTCAGCCCCAAAAGCTTGTTCTTCTAAAATTGAGCTTTGGGTGAGGGTGCAGATTTCGAGCATCGATCATCTTCTCCCTTTCAGCCTTCAAGCAAGCTAGCTCTGCCTCGACTTCGCGGATTCTGTCATTCTTGCTCTGAATATCTATGTTCAAAGCATCATAAGCCACTCTGTGACCATGCAGTGCAGGTTTTATGCCAGCCAAAAAGGCTTTTTCTTTGGCAACCTTCAGACTGTGTTCATGGAGAGCTGTATTATATGTAGTCTCTCGAGCAAGATAATCAGCTGTTAAGGCTTCATACTCCTCCTAAATGAGGCCTTCAACAGTCTCATTTGATAGCTTGAGATATTCTCCAATCGGCTGCTCAAGGTCCTCCACAATTTTCTCCAATGTGGCAGCTCTCTCAACATCATTGAACATGGCAACATTCTTGATAGTCAGAGCCATTGCCGTCTTCAAAATCTCATAGCTGAGACCTTTATTCAGGACCATCTTTATCAAAGTTGCCAGAGTTTTATAAAAAGTTTCAGTATGAATCTCAACCAGGAGATTCATCTCTACGCTGGAGCTAGGTGTGGCGGCAATATCTAATAAATCTTTTCTTTGGAGATCGGGAGCAGATGTGGTTGGCATGACAGCAGGATGAGACGAAGTCGTTGCTGTTACTGTCGTCATAGCCAATTGATTCTCAGAAGTTTCGGGGATTGTATCTCTAATATCTGCAGATATTGTTGGTGTAGCAACAAGCTGAGATGGAGCCATTGTTGTTACTGCTGCTTGGTTTCCAGGATTTTCAGAAGCAATGTTTTCAATATTTGTCACTCCAGCCGTTTCTGGAGTTCTGGCGGCGGTAATGTTGGTGGATATGGTGACAACTACAGGAGCTGATTCAGATTCTGGCATTGGCTTATCAGAAACTGGTACTGGATCAGTAACGACAGTGGAGGATGTTATTATAATTTCCTCAGTTTCTGTTGGAAGTTCAAGCATGCCTCCAGCATCTTCTTCAACTGATTGTTCCGCAGGATTTTCCGCTGCTTCAGTTGTGGTGAGACTCTCTACAGCTGATTCTTTGTTCAAGTCTGGTTCTCCTCCAGCAGCTCCATCATCACCTACAGTGGGGTCGACTGTAGTCTTCTCTTTGTGTTGGTCCTCAGCAGGAGAGGACACTTCAGATTGTGTTTGTTGTGCCACAAATGATGGAGGATGTTCTTCTTGAGGCTCCATCTCATGCTTTTGCACTTCTCCCTCCTCGACGTCTGCGTCTTCTGAAGAAGAAGCTCCCTCTTCAGATTCCTCATTTTCCTCATAAATGTCTTCTTCTTGAGGAGGAGCTACAGGCTTTAGTGCGATTATGACATCTGCAAAACGAACAGAATAAGTTAGTATACAAAATCATGATATATAATTCCGTATAGCTTTTGTATAATACTTGGAATATGTGTGTTTTTTTTTCAAGATATGTATCATAATCACCATCCCAGTCATCATCCTCAAAGTCAAGAGCCGGCTCGTCTGATGGAATGCGATCTTGATCAGCAGTGGATGCAGTGGATGCAGTGGATGCAGTAGTAGTACCCTCCGTAACTTGTGCCTTGGACGGCAAAGATAAATGGAGTAAGGTGCTAAGACGTCCAGGAGACAAAAGTGTTACAGCTCCTGATCCAACTATCGGTGGAGGGGCTGAAGATCCTTCTCCAGGATGGATTGAGGAAGAACCGACAAGAGGATCTTCTTCAATGTCCTCTTCTGGAGTGTGAACTCTTGGTTTGGAAGGCCCTTTTGTGGTAGACCTCTTCCTCTTTTCCGAAGTTTTCATTGGAGATGTGGCGGCTGCACTCTGTTTTCTTTTTCGGCCTTTGCCAATGATGATAGGTTCTGCAGCTGGTTCTCCAACTCCTGTTGGGATAACTTCTAAAAATGGATCTGGAATGCCAGTATCGTCAGGGATGTCTGCTGGTACCCTGACCTGCTCCACAATATCTCCTTCTTTAGGCCACCTCAGACTACCCTTCATATTGTAACCGTGGGCAAAAGAACGAATTGAAGCGTAAAAGTAGGCATACGTATGGAGTATACGTAGTTCTGTAGTGCTAGTGGCAGTCGAAATTCTAAATTTAGCACCAGTCCGAGCAGTACCGAAATACCTCCAACCCCTAGCTCCGTCAAGTAATTTCCCATAGTGACGGAAATTAGTCGAAGGATTACCAACATGAAGTTGGTCGTACCCAAATTGGCGAGCAAACCTACTGGGTAAGTATGGTTCGAACGCACAATTATCTTCATTTCTGTACATCAGATGAGAAGGTCTGATGCACTGAAGCCATCTAAAGACTGACTGTGGCAATACAACTCTTCCTTCAACTTCATCTTCAAACTGGACACCGAAGCAATCTGCTGGAACTTGCGGCCGGGTACAGAAGAAGTTCCAACCATAAGAATAGTTCAGAACTGCTCGGGTATCTGCCACAGTCGTAGCAATCCATGTAGCTTTGCTGAATTTTTGGAGGAAGACCTCCGCATCATCACCTGGGCCTGGCGGTAACAATCTGCAGTTGTGATGCAACAGCCAGCCCATCAGATAAGTGTAGGGCATCTCTACTCTAGGGAAAACATTCCGATGAGGAGCATTGTTGATTAACTCCTCGCCGAAGGTCCTTAAACCTGCATTTATTCGACACACCATGGCTGACAGCAGGTTAATCCTGACTTTAAAAACCAGACGTACTGCTGGCCATAGCACACTGCGGTGGATTCTGTCAACAGTACCAATACCCGGTACAACCCATCTTCTCAACCATAAAGAAAGAAAGCCTGCCAGCAAAGCTCTCCGAGAGATTTTCTGACTACCATATTTGAGGAAGCTGAAGGCTTCAGTTCCGGCAGGAAATTCCCCAGTCTTCGTAGACAGATATTTATTCGGGAATTTGTAAGTAATCATCATATCCCGAACCTTGTTAGAGGGGATTGTCGAATCTATGTTGATTACTGGAGCTTTGTTTTCCTGAAACCTTTCTTTGTCTTCCTTGGATATCTTATCCTTATGGAAGAAGAGATAAGTCGTCCACTTGTTGATATACGCCAAATGGGATGTACTTTCATGCATCGTGGTACAAATCAGGTAGTGGCACATCAGTTCTTCGTATATCTCGATTAACTGAGGGTTAACTCCTCTGATTTCAGCAAGCTCCCTGTTGGAGGGAACGTATTCTTCATATGGGGCTTCCCCTATTGGCAACTTCGAGATGAACTGCATCTCATGAAGGGCAAGACCCATTTCACCTTTCGGGGTGGCAAAAGTTCCAGTTGAACTTAGATATATCTTCATCAAGGCCAGAAATAAGTTTCCATTCGGAGGAATACCCTGACTGGTGGAAGCTACCGCTTCGTACAAGCCAATATCTTTCAACTCTGCCTCAAAGTTCTTCATCATCCAAAGACTTATCTGGATCCAACTCTGGTTGAATGGAGTCAACCATCCTGGCAGACTGGGCTTGGTTTGGGGATATAATACAGCATCCCTCATAAATTTATTGACAAACATCGGGGTTTGTACTGGCTGTATTAAACCCGAATCTTCGCTAGGATTAGAGCCTGGCATAAGGCCAAAGATAGAAGTAACACCTCCATTGGGAACACTAGCAAAGTATCCCATATCATTGGCACGCTCTCTCTTGAAAACAATTCTACCCGGTCGTCCATGATTGCCGGGAGTCAAATTCCACAACATTTGTCGAGGATGAGTAGCATGGACGAATGCTGACAAAGGATAATCTCTGTCCATATCTGGAAGATACATGGCTCTATCTCCAAATTTAAAAACCCAAGACTACTTCTTGGGGTGTGTCTGGGATTTACAATCAATGGCATCTCCAAATAAAAAGGCTGGTTTTGCGAAGTGTTGTCCATCTAGTGAACTCAACAATTCCCCATTTATCATGGATAGCAACATCCTATCCCCTTGAGCTGCTAACAACTGTGCCCTCTCTACCGGATATTCGGGGTTCGACTGAGGAAATTGGACATGAGATAAATCTTCCAAATAGTTCGAACCCACCATGCCAACTGACGATCCGAAAACTTCAGCGAGGGGGTGAACTTGCAAATCCACTGGTAAAATAACAAAAGAGATCAAGTTAGTTCGAAGTTTTTTATGATTACTAAAAGTTGATGAAAAGCTTATGAAGTCTTTGTTCGACAAAATCTCTCAATGATTGATGAACTTTACGCTACCACATAGTAATATGAGCGTAATACAACTTTTTACGCTGGCATGTATGAACATGAGCGTAGTTAAGTTTTACGCTAGTACATTAACTGTGGGCATAAAACCAAATTTTACGCTGACACGTATAACGTGGGCGTATTCTTTTTATCTTTTACGCTAACACGAACAACGTGGGCGTACGATGTTATTTCAGCTTTACGCTAACACGTACAACGTGGGCGTAAAAAGCTGAAAGTTTGGTTTATCTTCTTCTTCCTCGACGGTTTTGTTTTCTCCCAGCCAAAGAATAGGGTTTTACCCATCATAGGCGGAGCTACGGCCGGGTTGGGATTTCGTTGTGGTGTTGATGACTGAGTAGGGGTTTTCACATGATCAGTCGATGAGGAATCAATGGCTGGTTTCTTCCCCTTGCTTCCGGCGGCGGATGATTTCTTAGGAGCCATCAGATCAGAGTTTCGAAGAAAGAAAAGGCAAAGGAATTCAAGAAGATGAGTAAAAGTGTTTTCTCTCTCTGAAAAGACCTATTTATCGAGAGATTCAAAACCGACTGTTGGATATCCCTATAATTACGCCGACTGTTGGATATCCCCGCTTTTACGCGGATAGCTGTTGCGTATCCCGAATTTTACGCCGACTGGTCAAATCTCAATTTTTACGCTTCTGTTCAAAGTGTTTCAAATTTTGGAGAGATTTGAAAACTTTGAAGGGGGTCTTGTAGGAGCGTAAAAAGTGCTTCACAAGAAGGGTCAAAGTGATAGATCAGTCTACTCAAATTGACCCCCTTTATGCCAAGGAGAGGCTAATCACTTTACGCCTGAAGCAGGTTGGTTATTTTACGCTTGGGTCTACACCTATGATTTTACGCCAAGGACAGAGCAGCCACTTTTACGCTGGACAAAGCTGTCAAGTCTTGCATTTAATGCAAACTCTGACATGAAGATATTAATGATGGCATATATCACAGTATTCAAAGGGATTTGTTTTATACAGAGACCAATGTTGTCGTTTAGTATGTGAATTGAGCTACTTTACGCTCACACTATGGCTTCTTTTACGCACGAGGACTATACGAGCTTTTACGCTCAACAGTTGACGTGTGCGTAAAGTCTATTTGAGCTATTTCTACGCTCAAGGTTATTTAACAACCACTTTGCGCGGGAAGTCTACGTCAAAGCTACTTTATGCTCAATCTATTGCTTTACGCTCAGAGTACATTGAGGCTATTTTTACGCCATGTTCTTTCTGATCAATTTGGAACGTGGTTTGCCTACATGGATTTTATGCCACACATCCCGAAGAACGTGTGTACGTGCATCCTATTCTTACTGAATTGATGGGACACGTGTCAACGTATATAGAGGATGACTTTGATCGTGGGTGGCGGTTGTTAGCGTAAAAGCGGAACTTTTGCTGAGTTTTTACGCACTAGAGCCCAAGTCTATAAATAGACTTATTTTTCTCATAAGACAGACACAGAGAGACAGGAGAGAATACAGAGATCAGAACTTCGAGATTTTGATTCTCCGGAGCATTCTTCTTCAACTTTTCTTTCAGAACAGAGTGAAGCAAAGCAGGAAAGCATTCGGCCTCGCCATCAGTGCCCAAGTGCGTCGATACCTTTCTGGTGACTTAGTTCTTCCAAGTTGTTCTACTTCAAGCAGTGATCTTCATCATCATCATATGGTCCAAGGAACAAAGTGATCATTTACAGATCAGACTTCCATAGCAATACTTTCCCAGAATCAAATTTGTACTTCTTGTACTTTTTCTCGTTTTATTTTCAAAATCCAACTTTTGTTTGGCATTTTTGTTAAGTGAAACAATTGGGTCCAGCTTCACAACTTGGCTCTTTGCAACATGGCGAGGATCTGGATACGTTGGAGCTCGATGTGCTGGGATGGTGACTTGATACTGATGACGGAGCAACTGATTGCCATCGTGTTCACGAACAAAGGTGGTTTTCGGTTCTTACTGCGAGTGGTCTACGGCCACAACGACAGGAGTCGTAGGGAGACCTTATGGGGAGACATTGCTAGAGTGGCGACTGCTGCTGACTCCTCTCACTTGTCTCTCCTGTTGATGGGGGATTTCAACGCGCTGCTGCACAGAGGGGAAGAGATGGGTGGCAGACCGGTCCCAGACTCGATCTTGCAGGATTTCCAGAGTTGCCTTCTGCAGACGGGTCTCCAGGGTTTGGCGCGCTCGGGGTACATATGGACCTGGCACAACAAGGCCGTCAGGAACAGGGTTGCTTGCCAGTTAGATAGGGCCCTGGGCAACGGGGAGTGGTTCCGTAGATTTTCCTATTCTCTGGCTGAGGGGTTGGCCGCTGGGACGAGTGATCATTCTCCTATCATGGTTGGTTTCACTAACCGTCCCATAGTGAGATCTCGGCCCTTCCGGTACAACAACAGCTGGTTTCTTTCTGAGGGGTACTCGGAGGCTATCGCAGAGGGTTTTGCTATACAGGTAGAGGGTACCGCTCAGTATCAGATGGTTCACTTCCTCAAGCACTCAAAGAAGGCGCTACGGACTTGGGTGAAGAGTTTGCCCAAGACCTCTCTAGAAGACGAGGAGGCGGAGCTCCGGACCATCCAGTTCTCTATGCAATCTGACATGATGAATGGGGACCTTGCGGCCAAGGAGAAGGAGCTGATTGGGGAGGTCAATATTTTACGCCTCCAGAAGGAGATCAGTGCGGCGCAGTGTGCTAAGTATTCCTGGCTTAAGGACGGTGACAGATGCTCCAAGTTCTTTTATGACGTCATTCGAACCAGACAGCATCGGAACAACATATCTCAGCTACTGAATGCCGGCGGTGACCTGGTTGGGAAGCCATCCAAGATCTCAGGAGAGGCGGTCAGGTATTATTCTGAATTATATTCTCAGTCTGATTATCTTTCTGTGTTCCCAGAGGTAGTTACGAAGAGATTGGTGACTCCATATGGGAATAGCCTCCTGCTGGCCCCTGTTACTATAGAGGAGGTGGAGGCCATTATCAAGAAAGCGGATCCCAACAATGCTCCAGGACCAGATGGATTTAGCAGTGGGTTCTACAAACGCCACTGGGATGTTCTGAAGGGCCCGGTCCTCGATGCGGTCCAGAAGTTTTTCACAGAGGGAAAGCTGCTGAAGGAGCTGAACCACACTTTCTTGACTCTGGTTCCTAAAAAGGAGGGGGCGACTTCGTTGGCGGATTTCAGGCCTATTGCGTGTTGTAATTATCTCTACAAGATAATTACGTAATTATCTCTACAAGATAATTACGCACCTCATGTGTCGGCGTATGGAGGGGATCATGCAGGACTTAGTCCCTCCGAACCAGGCAGCGTTCATCAAAGGGAGATCTATTGCTGAGCATAGCCTTTTAGTCCATGAGATGGTGAGGGGCTTCAACAAGCCGGGAGGGAGAAGGCATGCGTCAAGCTGGATTTGAGGAAGACATGACATGGTCAACAGAGATTTTCTTTGCCATCTGTTGTCTGCTATGGGGTTTGATAGACATTGGGTTGCTCTTATTCGGGAATGCATCTCGTCTCCCACCTTTTCCGTGCTTATACTGGGTATCCCGTATGGGTTCTTCAGCAGCAATCGTGGATTACGGCAAGGTGACCCCCTGTCACCTTGTTCATGTTGGTCATGGAGTTCTTTACATGCATGATGGATAGGACAGTACACTTTGGGAGTATTATCCCGCTATTCAGGAGACTTAAGCCCCCGGTGACCCATCTCATTTATGCTGATGACTTGCTGGTGTTCATACAGCCTTCTTTGGAGGGTATGAACATGCTATCTGAGATCATGGGTGAGCTGGAACATTACACTGGGCTCCAGATGAACAGGGAGAAGAGTAGGGTCTACTTTAGTGCGCTATGCCTTCAGAAGGAGGAGCGAGCGGACGTCCTGGGGGTGGAAAGAGGGGAACTTCCGGTGAAATATCTGGGAGTTCCTTCGACTGTCAATTATGCTCGAGATCAGGATTGCCATAGCCTGGTGGAGTACGCCCAGCGGAGGGTTGAAGGTTGGCAAGCTGCCGGTCTATCTTTAGGGGGGCGAATCGAATTGGTTAGATCGGTTATCTCTGCCCTGGCCCAGTTCTGGTAGCAGTCCATTTTGCTCCCCGTGGCTACCATTAAGAAAGTGGAGAAGATTTGTACTGACTTCATCTAGAGGGGGGGGCATACATGCGGTCTCTTGGGAGCAGCTCTATCGGCCTAAGGAGGGAGGTGTGGGTTTACGTCCGTTATTGGCTATCAGGGAGACCTCGGCCCTGAAACTGGCTTGGCGGTTCATTCACGGGAGATCCCTCTGGGCAGATTGGATGAAGGCTCGGTATGTGCGTAATGGCAACTTCTGGACTTGCGGGATTGACAACAATCATTCTGTGTCCTTCAAACTCATTTTGAGACACATAACTGCTCTCAAATCGTTTGTCAGGAGAGTCATGAGCGATGGGGCCGAAACTAATTTATGGCTGGATCCCTGGCTAGAACATCAGTCTCTGGCAGACATTATGGGTGATTGGGCGCACAGGGAGGCGGGTAGAGGCCTGACTTGTCAGCATATCATCAGAGATGGAGCTTGGAGCCAGGAGGTCTACCGTCATACTGAGGAGCTAGGAGATGTGATACGTGGTACCGCGATTGACCCATCCCTGCCAGAGGATATTTGGGTCTGAGATCCGCCAGGTGTGACGGGAGGCATTAGGGTGGGGGAGTTCAGTTTCCAGAGCGGTTACAATCTTCTTCATAGTCCCTCTCCTCCCATTGGGGATTATGATTTCATTTAGTGTAAGGGCCTAGCCAAGAAAATGCAACTTTGTATTTATCGTCTACTCCTTGGTCGTCTCCTGACCAGGGAGATAGACTCATCTCTTTTGGGATCCAGATCCCTAACTCGATGTGTGCTCTCTGTGAGTTGGAGGGAGAATCGATGAGCCATCTCTTCTTTGGATGCGGGGTTACTTGGTCCATATGGTCTGAGCAAAACCGGCTGCTGGGAGGAGGTATCACTGGCAGGTCGATTGGGGACATTATCGCGGGAATTCGGGATTGCAGAGGACGAGGCTTGGTCTGGTTTAAGACAGCAAGGATTCGGCTGGCAGCAGCTGTTTGGCATGTTTGGAGAGAGAGGAATCGGCGCATCTTCGAGAGACTTGCCACTCCTCTGATCGGGATCCTCCATAATATTGAATATGATGTAAAAGAAATGAGTGACTGATGGGTGGGCCCACCCGTCTTGTATGTTGTAAGATTATTGGCTGCATTTTGGAATAAAATTTACCCTTTTTCCAAATATATATATATATATATATATATATATATATATATATATATATAGCAAATGACCTCTAGCCTAGTGGTGAAGAGAGATGCATATGGCCCAAGTGGTCGGGAGTTCGAGCCACAGTGGAGGCGAGTTCGCCACAATTACCCATTGTTTCAAAATATATATATATATATATATATATATATATATATATATATATATATATAACAACAAACTTTATAGATGGCAGGAGCGGGCGACCGAGCGGGCGACCACGCAAGGGCTAGGATTCCTCCCCCCCGGCCGCCGGATCCTCTCGCCGGCAGGGGGAGGAAGGTCGGCAAGGTGGGGGGGGGCCGGGCCGCCCCCCCAGGTCGGTGGAGGAGCCCCCCTAGGCAGAGGGGGGGCGGATCTCCCTATCGGGCCGAGGGTTCGCAGGAGGGGGGGGTCGGGCGGACCCCCCGGGCAGGGCGAGGGTGGGGGCGCCCCCATGGTAGTGGTGGGGGGGCGGACGTACATGGTGGGGGGTCGGTCGGACCCCCAGGCGGATCGGCGGCGGTGGCGCCCCCTCGGGTGGAGGGGGGCCGGATCTGATGCCGAAGGAGTCGGGTGACCCCCCTCGGGTGGCGACTGCGGCGAGCATCCCTATCGGGAGGGGAGCGGACTCGGTTCCAAAGCTCCCGGCTTTCGAATTTGGAGCGGGCCCTAATTTCCAGGGGAACTAGACGGATGTAGGAGGTTGGACGACGGTTACTCGACGTCGAGCGGCGAAGACAGGAGGGAAGGCAGGAGGTGTTCAGGGTCGTGTTCGGGATCGGAACCCGGTTGATGGTCGTCAGAGCGGATCTGGGGCAAGGTCCTTGGCTCGTGGCCCGGTGGGGTCCGCGGGGAGATCAGTGGGATGGCGGCCAAAGGCGTCTGCGGCTGACAAAGGGAAGGGTAAGGTGGTGGATCACGGAGCTATGGGATCTGTTACACCTAGTCCGGAGGTTGCCCCCAGGCCACAAGGGGCGACTACTCGGCCGGCTGGACGGTCATGGGCAGAGATTTGCAAACCTGTGGGGCCGAAAAGCCCCACATCGATGGAATATGTTCCGCCAATCAAGACGGAAAGGGATTTCCGGACCTCGTTCTCCGCGGAGGAGATCGAGAAGGTGTCAGCATACTGGAAGAACACCCTTGTACTTTATGTCCTAGGCAACAAGCCTTTCTACGGACAGATTCGGGGGTACGCGACGCGTATCTGGCAACCTAAGGGGAGCATGGAGTTTTTTGCCCGCGAGAACGGCTTCTACTATGTGAAGTTCGGTCTTGCGGAGGATGTCGCTAGGATCCTTCAAGGCGGCCCCTGGACGTTTGTCGGCCGGCTTATCATTCTTAAGGAGTGGACTCCGGAGCTTCGCTGTGAGCGGGAAGTACTGAATGCCATCCCTGTATGGTTTCGCTTCCCGGAGTTCCCTGTTCGATTTTGGAGTATTCCTTTGCTGATGCGACCGGCGAGCTTGGTGGGCACACCGATCAAGGCTGACGAAGCCACTGCTTTTCGGTCGAGGTTGATGTACGCCAGAATTTTTGTGGAGATCCGTGCTGGGAGGGAGTTACCGGCGGTGCTGGAGTACAAGATTCCGTCTGGAGAGGTGCTTACCCAGAAGGTAGAATATGAATAGGTTTCTCCTACCCGTTCACGGTGCTCTTGCTTCGGACACCTGGCCAGTGCATGTTCGGCGGCCGGACATCATGTGGAGCCTTCTATCCCACAGGGTGCGACTCCAGACTCTCCCTGTGATATGGATATCAGAGTTGACAGCAGAGAGGAGGCCTTGGTGGGCGAGGATACGCCTTCGGTGAGTGAGGGCGGGACGAGCCTCGTTGTGTCTACCCAGTTGGCTTCCACGAGCGGGGCGTTGCCCACTCCCCAGGGACAGAGTAGCATTGTGACGAGAGGCATGGCGGCGTCAGGGATCGTGGTGCGAGGGGTGGAGGTTCGGCTGAGGGGCAGGTTTACTGCAGGAAGAGACGTGCTGTCGGAATGCTGAGTGACAGCTCTTCCAGGGAGGGGATGCATACTTCTGACAGAGAGGAGGCGGTGTGTGTTGACAATCCTTCCTGGGCTTTGGTTCTCTCTCAGGCCATCCCACAGCAGTCCGCCCCGTCTGGGATGGAGGAGGATCTTCTAGCGACGGACGCGGCACCTTCCCCAGGTGCCGATCCGGGTGTTTTGTCAGGGGACCCTTCCTCTAATTAAATTAATGGCTATTATTGCCTGGAATGTGAGGGGGGCGTATTCGCTTGGGAGGTGGAGAGAGATCTGTGGGGTGCTGCACAGAGAGAAATGCGACATCTCTATTCTGTTAGAAACGAAGATTAAGGGTGACAAGACTCTTGCTCGTAGGACCCCAGCTCATTGGGCCCAACTGCATAACCTGGCTCTGTGTGACATGGCCAGAATCTGGGTTCGATGGAACTCGAAGAGCTGGGATGGAGATTTGCTTGTGATGACGGAACAGTTGATTGCTATTTCCTTCTCCAACAAGGGTGGCTTCCGGTTTTTATTGGGGGCCGTCTACGGCCACAACGACAGACGGAGGAGGGAATCCCTTTGGAGTGACATTTCCCGGGTCGCAGCTGCAGCTGATTCGGCATCTCTTCCTCTCATGTTGATCGGGGACTTCAATGCCCTTCTACACCGTGGGGAGAAGGTGGGAGGTCGACCAGTTCCAGATCCTATCCTATATGATTTTCAGAGATGTCTCCTCCAGGCAGGGCTCCAGGGGCTATCTCGCTCGGGCTTCATCTGGACTTGGCATAACAAAACTATTCGGAATAGGGTTGCATGCCAGCTTGATAGAGCTCTGGGAAATGGGGAATGGTTCCGTCATTTTTCTAACACTTTGACGGAGGGTTTGGCTACTGGGACGAGTGACCATTCCCCCATCCGGGTTGGATTCACTTGTCGGACTCCTGGAAAGGCCCGTCCTTTTAGGTACAACAACAGTTGGTACCTCTCTGAGGGCTATCTGGAGGCTGTCACAGAGGGGCTTGATAGTGGTCAGCAGGGGACGGCCCAGTTCCGATTGGTCCGTCGTCTCAAGGCCACGAAGCAGGCTCTTCGGAGTTGGGTGAAGGGGTTGCCGAAGACTTCCTTAGAAGATAAGGAGGGGGAATTGCGAGCCATCCAGGAAGACATGCAGGCTGACATGCTCAATGGGGACTTGGCGGCTAGAGAGAAGGAGTTGATTGAAGAAGTCAGCATCTTGCGGTTGCAGAAGGAGATCAGCACGGCTCAGCGTGCCAAATGCTCCTGGCTCAAGGACGGCGACCGGTGCTCCAAGTTCTTCTATGATGTCATCCGGACCAGACAGCATAGGAATCACATCTCCCGGCTTCTGGATGTGGATGGCAATCTTGTGGGGGAGCCGGCTGCGATTCAGGGCGAGACGGTCAGGTACTACTCTGAGTTGTATTTCCAGACTGACAACTTGTCTGTATTCCCAGAGATCATTACGAAGAGATTGGTGACTCCGTACGGAAATAGTATTCTTCTTGCTCCCGTTACATTGGAGGAGGTGGAAGCTATTGTCAAGCTGGCGGATCCCAACAAGGCTCCAGGCCCGGATGGTTTTAGCAGTGGTTTCTACAAACGCCACTGGGATACTCTGAAGCACCAGGTCTTGGAGGTGGTACAGGAATTCTTCACCAATGGAAAGTTGCTAAAAGAGCTGAATCACACCTTCCTGACCTTGGTGCCTAAGGAGGGAGCAACAGCGCGGGCGGACTTCAGACCTATTGCGTGCTGTAATTATCTTTATAAGATAATTACGCACCTTATGTGCCGGCGTATGGAGGGGATCATGCAGGGCTTGGTCTCCCCGAACCAGGCTGCATTTATCAAGGGGAGATCGATTGCTGAGCACAGCCTCTTGGCTCATGAGATGGTGAGAGGTTTTAACAAACCTGGAGGAGAGAAGGCTTGCGTAAAACTGAATCTGAGGAAGGCGTATGACATGGTCAACCGTGAGTTCCTTTGCCATCTGATGACTGCCATGGGTTTTGGGGATCATTGGGTAGGCCTGATACGGGAGTGCATCACGTCCCCCACTTTCTCGGTCCTTATACAGGACATCCCCTATGGGTATTTCCAGAGTAATCGTGGGCTTCGGCAAGGCGACCCCCTGTCCCCTTACCTATTCACGATTGTTATGGAATACTTCACTTGCCTGATGGACTTAGCAGCACACCGAGGGAGGCTGGTCCCATTGTTCCGGAGGGTGGATCCTCCTGTCACCCACCTCATTTATGCTGATGATCTCTTGGGGTTTATCCGGCCTTCGATGGAGGGTATGCAGACGCTTGCAGAGATTATGGAAGAGTTGCATTCTTTATCGGGACTTCAGCTGAACAGGGAGAAGAGCCGGGTGTACTTCAGCTCCTCATGTCCCCAGAAGGAGCGGGCTTACGTGCTGGGTATCGAGAGGAGTGATCTTCCGGTGCGCTATTTAGGAGTACCCCTCACGGTCAACTATGCACGGGATCATGATTGCCATAGTTTGGTGGAGTTCGTCCAGAGGAGAGTGGAAGGTTGGCAAGCCTCGGGATTGTCTTTTGGCGGTCGCATTGAGCTGGTTCGGTCAGTGATTACAGCTGTGTGGAAGGTTGGCAAGCCTCGGGATTGTCTTTTGGCGATCGCATTGAGCTGGTTCGGTCAGTGATTACAGCTGTTGCTCATTTCTGGCTACAATCCATCCTCCTTCCTATCGCTACTGTTAGGAAAGTGGATCGGATTTGTGCAGATTTTATTTGGAGAGGGGGTATGCATACGATCTCTTGGGATCAGCTCTGCCGTCCCAGGAAGGAGGGAGGAGTGGGGATTCGGCCTCTGCTGGAGATTCGAGAGGCCTCCGCGCTGAAGCTGGCATGGAAATTCTTAAATGGGGGGTCTCTTTGGGCTACCTGGATGCATAGCAGATATGTGAAGCAGGGCAACTTTTGGAAGTGTACTACTGACAACAATCATTCCGTCACGTTCAAGACTGTCCTGAGACACAGGGGAATACTCAAGTCTGCTATCAGGAAGGTCATGAAGGATGGGTCTGGAACGGACCTCTGGCGTGATCCCTGGATACATCGGAGCTCGTTATTGGACATCAGGGGGGCTCAGACTCACCAGGAGGACAGGCGGGGACTGACGTGTAGTCGGATCATTCGTAATGGAGAGTGGAGGCCGGAGCTCTATCGTTTTACCATGGAGCTGGGAGAGATCATTAGCACTGTCGCCATTGATCCGGACCTGCCTGCAGATCGGTGGATTTGGGAGCCGTCGGGTGCGCCTCCGGGTTCTGGGGAGTTCCAATTCAGGAGTTGCTACAATCTCGTCAGGCGCACTTTCCCTCAGAGTCCTGACTACGACTTTGTGTGGTGCAAGGGCCTGGCAAGGAAGATGCAGCTCTGTCTTTACAAGCTCCTATTGGGTCGCCTTCTTACTCGAGATCGGTTGAGAGATCGGTTGAGTTCTTTTGGAGTGCCGATCCCGGATCCCAAGTGTGTGTTGTGTGGGGTGGAGCTAGAATCTGTCAGCCACATCTTCTTTGAGTGTGACCTGGCTTGGCAGATATGGAAGGAGCAAAATAGAATTTTAGGAGGTTGTGACTCCGGGAAGAGTTCTGGGGTCATCATTACGGTGATCCGAGATAGTAGAGGTCGAGGGGAGGACTGGTTCCGGACTGCCAGGGTTCGTCTGGCTGCTTCGGTTTGGCATGTCTGGCGGGAACGAAACCGTCGGATATTCGAGGGACTGGTTACACCTCTTGTGGGCTTGCTTCATAACATCGAATTTGATGTAAATGTTATGAGGTCTTGAAGTGGGAGTCCCCACTTTGATTGTATGTTGTACGATTACTGTTTTACTTTGGAATAAAATTTACCCTTTTCCCAAAAAAAAAATATATATATATATATATATAGTGATATGAATTGGTTACATATAGGTGGTTATATATATATATATATATATATATATATATATATATATAACCACCTATATGTAACCAATTCATATCACCAAATAGCTCTCTCGTAGTTTTTAATGAACACGTACAGTAATAGTTTTAAGAACTCGATCTTATGTGGCTGCTATAAGTTTTATGTGAGCACTAAATGAAAGAGAAGAAGTAACACTAAACTACATTAAGCAAACTTTACAGTTTAGGAAATTCCAACATACCTCTTGCAACACTGAAATTGTGCACGTGTCGGAGATGAAAGTGCTGATTTTTCTCTAATGATATGATGGTTTTGTCAATAAGATAAAAGAAAGAGTGTCTGCTCTTACAAGGATGTCTTGGCCTATCCAAGCGAAGTGTTTATGGCGGTAAACAGCCCAAAGGACAGCAAACACCATACAGAAGGGAGTAATAGCCAGTGTAAGGTAGGGAACAGCTCCAAAGAAAGGTACTTTAACCAACGATTCCCAAGAACGTTTAAACCACCTGGTGATTCAATATAACAGTTTACAGTAAGCAACTGCCAAGATAGAATCCAGAATAAATCAGTTCATCACAGAACATAAAAAATCTAGTAAATTCAGTGGAAGTTTCATGACTCAAGTATTGATCCTTGTTCAGCATGTCATAAGTTCACATAAGTCATTTGGTGCATGAGAAAATCACATATAGCGACAGCATATGTAAAATAAAATACACAAGCAGCAGTTCCGGAGTGATACATGAATTTAGAAATCAAAGAATTTGATGGCAAAGCCAAGGTAAATGGTCATTCATGTCAGGTGCTGTTGAACATAGGGCAAATTGTATTTCATCCGACTTAAAGAACCAAAGAAACACCTTAGCATCATCCACATATTCCTATAACAAAAGGACAGTATGGCTGGCAAGTAACAAGACCTTTTGATATGGGGTAAGATGCAGCATCCCATTACATTACATCTAAAAAGGTAGAAACACTATGCTCCTCGTGGAAGTATCTGTTTACTGTGGCTCGGGTCGAACGAGGAGTGCAACGAGTGCCATCCGGTGATCGGAGAAGTTCGGCAGGAGTCGAAGACAACAATGTTTTGAGCCAGAGCAGTCAATACAGCCAACCGGCCAACCGAATTCCGGTTTTTCCAGCAGCTAGTGAGCATTAGTATACACTTGGAACCGAAATTTCAGTTCTGGGCGGGTTTCGTGAATGGCCTGGATTGATTCACTTGTTTTCGATGGTTAGGATGGCTCTAATCTTTGGGAAGTTTTGGAGAGCTATATTAGGGTTTTCTAACCAAATATTGGTGAGCAAGTGCTAAGAAAACTAAGTGAATAGATAGTAGACAGGGGCCTCTTGGAGATCTCATAGGGAAGAGTTTGTACAATCTGGTAACTCTTGTATGAATGCTTGTAATATTCTCTCAGTTGTTCAATAAAGAACTTTGTTCCTTGTCCCGTGGACATAGGCCAAATCTTTTGGCTGAACCACGTTAACTCTTTTCTGTTCTCATTGCTATTCTATTTGGTATTCTTTGTTTACTCGTTAAAAAGGAAACTCATTTCCGTTTCAGAGCATAAGAGAACCACATGTCTTCAATTTTTTGATCTATGTCAACGGTAGGTGACGATATTGGTCAACTCCCTATCTTTTTAGATCATGATTCTGAAGTTATTGGTTCATAAAGATCCGAGAGAGAGTTCCCTACTTCGGGATTAAGGATGACGAGTAACAAAGTAATTAGCACCAAGTTTGAGGAGAAGTTTAACAGAAAGGGGAATTTATCGGTGTGGCGGAGAAGAGTTAAAGCAAATTTCGTTAAAGAGGGATTATTTAAAGTCATTGCCGGCAAGGAAAAGAAAACCATATCGATATCACAAATAATGATTGGGAAGATATGGCTCAAAGGGTACAATGTACGATAGAGCTTTGTTTGGCAAACGAGGTAATCTACAATGTCATGACAGATTCTTCTACAGCTAGTTTATGATTGAAACTAGAGAGCTTGTATATGACAAAATCCTTATTAAACAAGTTGTATCTAAGAAGCAACTTTATAGTTTACGCATAAATGAAGTTACCCAAATTCTGCACTATTTGGACAGCTTCACTAAGGTGGTTTAGTGGTACTTTGTTTCTTGAGATAAGTTACAAGAGGAGGACCAAGCTCTTTTGCTCCTATCCTCACTTCTAATGTCGTATGACCACTTGGTAACAACAATCTTTTATGGGAAGGGGACTCAAGATGGAGGAGGTTCTTCTTAGCAATGAGGTCATGAAGAGACTGAATCCTTTGGAAGAGTAATCAAGGTTGATTGCCAGTGAAAGAGGAAGGTCGAAGGCTAGAGATGGAGGCAAGAGTAGCCGAGAAAATCCAAATCATCAAGACAGGATGGCGACGCATGCTATTTTGATAAGTTGGCAGGTCACAAGAAAAATAATGTCCAAAGTACAAGCAGTAATTAGAAGAAGAAAAAAAAAAGCATCAGCTCAAGCAATCTAGGCGAAGCCAATATTGCAATGGAAGCTGAGGAGTTTCCAACATAGCATGTGATGTACTTGTAGTACATACCGGAAAGGATGTCTTCACCAAAGCTTGGATATTTGACTCTGGAGGTTCATATCACATGTATCCCGAGAGAGTGGTTCATCACCTATAAGGTGAATAGTAGTTGTGTCGTTCTCATGGGGAATGATGCAGCGTGCAAATCCATTAGCGTAGCGAACATCAACATTCGTATGTTTGATAGTATGGTGCCAACACTTGTGAACTTAAAGCAAGTTCCAGAATTAAGGAAGAATTAGAAGCGTTAATGTAACATGATTCAAGTTTATCGGTTAGCATAGAGTTATAAAAATTGTCAAAAGTAACCTGGTGGCCATGAAAGAAACGATTGTCCTCGAACTTGTATCGAATGCATAGTATCGCATTTATTGATAGTGCATCTCTGGTTACAAAACATGTGGAGAATACCGCAAAGTTGTGGCATATGCATCTTTGCCACATGAGTGAGAGGAGTCTCGTGAGTTGCACAGAAAGCAAGGTTCAAAATATCGGTATCGGTATCGGTATCGGTATCGGACATTTTGTATGAGGATCGGTATCGGAAGTATAGGCGGTATCGGCGGTATCGGATCGGAGTATCGGATTTTTGGTATCGGCAGTATCGGCAATATTAAATAATTAGTAAAAAAAATTAGGAATTTTTTTAACATATTTAAGCATTATTTAAATATTTTTAACTTTTTTAATTATTATAATTGATTATTCGTACTAATTACTATGTCATTAATTGATTAAATAATTATTAAAAAAATCAGAATTTTTTTAAACATATATCGGATTTTTGGTATTCGGCAGTATCGACAGTTTTTTTAAGTTTTTTTAAACATAGTCATCCTTTGTGATTGGTTTAACTGCGATATACAAGATTACAACTTTTCTTCATTTCCGTATTTTTAGTTTCAATTTTACTATGTCATTAATTGTTTATTCGTACTAATTGAATCTTGTATTGTTTTATTACTACAGGTTCAAATTTTGACGAATTAAGAAGCATAAAGGGAGGCACAAGAGATTAGAAGCAATGCAAATGGCTGGACGAGACAAAAGTCACAAGACCCATTATTATATAATTAATAATTATATTTGTTCAGATATTTTTAAAATTTATGTAAATAAAAAATTATTCATAATTTTATATCTAGAATTTTAGTTTTATGCATTGTTACAAATGGTTACAATATAATCCATGATCCAATTATTTTGTTTCAAAATATACGGAAATAAAATTAGCTACATGATTTATTTTGAATTTAAAATTTCAACAAAAAACACTTGGCCAGAAAAATTCATTGGGACTCTGGCCTATCCCTTTCTTTTTATTTCATGAATAAAAATCTTTTACAATATGTATGAAGTACATGTCATAAAGTGTACAAATAAAAGAATGAATACAAAAAATGAATATAAAAAATGAATACAAATGAATACAAATATATCACTAAAATGGTTCGTAATTATCGTAATCGTCCCGATATGGTTGTTGGTTATAAGGATTGTGAAACCCAGTTTTTGTATGTGCAATACTATTATTATTATTAGTATTATAATGTTATTACTATTAGCATTATTATTAGTATCATTTTGGGTTTTAAAATCAATTTCGAAAAAAATAAATAAATATGGTTTTTGTTTGTCGACTAAATCTGAACCCGGACCCGATTCCCGAAAACCAGACCCGGTCCTAGCCCATCAATTTGATTTTTGTTTTAAAATATATATATATATATATATATATATATATATATATATATATATATATATATATATATATATATATATATATATTTTAAAATATTACGAAATCCTATTGGCTTGGTCGTAGGAGACCAAGCCAGCACCCTACATTTCCTCCCCTCCATATACTATTTCCACTACTCCACTTATAAAACAAAGCCCACACACACACGTTCACCACCAACTCCCCCACACCTTCTCCCCTTCACAAACCCATCACCAGCACACCTATTCTCTCCTCTCTCTCTCTAATCTCTCCAGAGGGTTTCTTTCATCCTCACCCTCTCAGTCCGAGCCCTGAGCCCCGAGCACCGAGCCCCCGGCCCCCAGCACGCCCGATCCCCTTCGCCGGCCTCCCAGCGGCGCCCCGCGCCCGACGCCGGCACCGAGCCCCCAGCGCCCCGCGCGCTGTCCTCTCCGATCCAACAGACCCGACAGCGCCCCGCGCGCGCCCAGCCCCGGCGCGCCTCCCGCGGCCTCCGGCGCCCCCACCGCCGCCGGCCAGTGCGACCCCGCGGCTTCCCGTGCCCTAGCACGCAGACGCTGTTCTCCCCGGCGCATCCCGAGACGTGTCTGCTGTTCTGGACAGCTCCTGTCATGCACTCTTCGCTGGATTTCGAGTCCGATCCGTGGATTTGCGCGTCCCGAGTCCGAGGCAACCCTTCGGATTCCGTCATTTTGGGTAATCCCTGGTTAATCACAGTAGTTCGTCCCTCCCCGTGTCAATGATGATATTTTGGTCCACGAATTTCTTCGGAAATTCGGCTTTTGGTTACGTATTTGGTTCCGGGAATTTTTCGAAACCATTGTTGGATTTATTCTGTGGTTTTGGCTTAGTTCTGTTCGTTTCGGGATTTCCCGAGAACCTTCGGAAAGGTTCTGTTGGTTGTTCTGCTTTCCGAAACTTTTCGGAAATGAATTTCTAAATATTTTAGCTTTCAGATCTTTCCGATTTTCGTGCTGTGATATTTGGTTTGGTTTCGGAATCCCGAATACGTTTCGGGTCGTTCCGAATTAATATTGGAAATGTTTGTGGTTATTTTTATATATATATTTTGGGATTTCCTGGTTTGGGATTTGCAGGAAAATGTTGGCATATTTCCCAGTTTTTGGATTGACAAAAAATAGAGGAAATGCTGCCGGATTTTTCGTAAAATTTAATTATATTTTAAAATGATTTCTAAATGGATTTCGGAAAAATAATTAGTATTTTGGAATTTTTGGGCGACGACCGTATCGGTCAATGGGCCCTAGCTAAGTGCAAACGAAACTGGCTTCGCCCGGACGTTGAGGCATTAGCCTATATGATGATTGGACCAAAGTCTGAGACTCGTTATTATTTAATTTATCCTTATTATTTATTTTATTCATAATTAAATTATAGGAAGTTTTAGAACTAACGACCGTTTTGTCTTATTTCAATTTATGTAAATAAATTGTAATAGGCATAAGCCCAGCTGGTTGTTGGCTCTGTAACTTGTAATTTGGTAGCGTAGGATTTTCTGTTATTTGCTGGTTTTGCGAGTTTTTGTAGCGTACGCGTAAATCGAAATAGATAGTTATTTTCATATAAAAATTAATTAAGCTTTTTCACATTAAAATTTACAAGTTTTAATAATTAACAACGATCATGTATTTCTCATTAAAATAAGAAATTTAGTTTTATATATAATTACGAAAAATACAAAGTTTTAATCAATTAATTTGGTAACGACGAGTTTTTCCAAAATACCAGTTTAAAACGATCTTTCCCTCGTTATTAATTCAACGCACCGATAATCATGTTTTTGTTCGTGTTTTGTTAATAAAGAATTAAAATTGATTAGGACACAATTAGAGATTTCAACTAGCGTAGTTAGATTGGTAACCCTGGATTCTGAGTCAATTTCTCGAATGTAGGAATTCGAGGACGATCCTAAATTCCCATCTCGAAGTCTCCAACTTTCCAGTCCAGTTCATTTGAGGCAAGTGCAGTTTGTGTTAGTTTACAGTTATTTTAATAATCGTTTTACTGCAAGTTTAAACCACGATGCAACACGAAACTCTCTCGGAGAGCACTGACTGATTGACTTTTGGGAACTGGGGGAATAGTGTAATGTTTATGACCGACCACATCCAACTGATAACTTAGAACTGTATTAGCTTACCCCTCATACACACGGGGATAAGCCGTATCGTATCAATAGGATACAACTGTACAACCCAAGCCGGTCATATTCATTGCCTATTCAAATCACACTGTTTTACTGCTAGAAAACTGTTCATTTCTAAACTGTTTAAAAGTGCATGATTCTATTATTTATTTTAACTGTTTAAATTAGCATGAATTGTACTTTGCTCCCTCCTGACTGGAGATACATTTTTAGGAGATATTGAGGATGCTGAGCTGTGGTACAGCAGCTACTACGACCTTGTTCTGTACCCCGTAGTGCTGCCAGAGTCCCATTGGAGGACGCAGGGACTGAGGCCGATGAGCCGACTGCTTAGATAGATTTCTTTTTCCCAGTTTTGTTGTTTTATTGAAAAACTCTGTTTATTTGAATTTAGCATTTATTTCAGTACTTTTAAATTCCAGTTGTATTTATTTCAAATGTTTAATAAAGTTTCATTCCGATTATTGAGTTGTGACAAATATAGATGTTGTTGTTATGGTTACCTGCTAATGGAACAGCTTAGTGCCGCCGTCTCAACAACGGTGCAGGCTGGGCATGATCCGGTTCGACCCAATTATTTGGGATCGGGTCGTGACATATTTTTAGTGGTGGCCCATGCAGGTCCATACAACAACTTAGGAAAACATACCTAGAAACAATTAGAACACTAGAACATTAATTTGTCACAGCATAGGTCCAAATTATATATAAATAAATATTTTTGTTTGATTATAGACTGGTAGGATACCTTGCTTATGTTTGTACCCTAAACCTTCCAGAATATGACCAAGGAAAAGACCACCCCTGCTGGCGATGAGGTGTCATCACCAGAACACACCCTATCTCCCCCAGCACGTCCAGACCCTTCACCGTTGCAGCTGACCGACCGTCCCCATCAATCTCTAGCACTCCACGGCGCTTACGCCACTACTTCTCAAGCGGCGAACCCTACACTTCCCCGGGCTGAGCCGTAGATCCCTGCGGTAGTGTCCGCACCAGCTGCCCCACCAGTGCCTGTGGATCCCACTGATCTAGTGGGCATGCTACGTGGAGTGCTCGAAGCCCAGAGAGCCCAAGTAGAAGCTCATCGAGAACAGACTGCAGCCCATCGCGAGCAGACCGCGATCATGAGAGAAGGCACGGAGAATGCCCACAACGTGGCAATGGCTGCCCTCGAGAGAGGAGCAACAACTTCATTGGAGCCACGACCTGCCAAGGTAAGCATAATTCAGGAGTTAAGATTTATATCCTTAAGGCCATTCTCTTGATTAGAGGCGTATTATTACATGAAGGTCGGAGATATAGAGAGCTTTAAGAAGCAAGGCCCTCGACCTTTCAAAGGAACCGAGGGTATCATCTACGCCGATGAATGGCTAGACAGCATGGAGCGTCTCTTGAGCGTCGCTCGACTCCCAGAGGACCTCAAGACCGAAGCGGTAGGACTCCAGCTACAGGATGTGGCGAGCATCTGGTATCGGAATGAACCCCGACTCCAGGACAAGCAGCTCGACTGGGACACCTTCAAGAGGTTGTTCCGCAGGAAGTTCTTCCAAACATCGGAGATGCGGGAGATGGAAAGGCAATTCCAGGACCTGAAGCAAGGTAACATGACGGTCGGAGAATATGCGGCAGAGTTCGGCCGACTTAGCCGCTTTGCCCAGAACCTGGTTGCTGACCCCAAGGATCGTGCTGAACGATTCAGGTATGGATTAAGAGAAGAGATTCGCACCCCTGTGATCGCAGGTGGCGCCAAGACATACGAGAGGATCCTGATACGAGCTCATGACGTGGAGAAGAGCCAGCCATCTCGATCCAAGAGGGAGTATCCTGGAACTAGCAACTTCCAGGGTAACCAGAAGAGGCCCAACAACAACAACAACAGGCCTTCGCATCAACAACAGCAGCACCATCAGGCAAGGACAAATGACATAGCGCCTCAGAAGCAGATCCCTGTCTGTGATTTTTGCAAGAGGCCAGGACATCAGTCGAACATATGCAGGAAGAAGCTAGGACACTGCCTAGTCTGTGGGTCTGCCACCCACCAAGTGAGGGACTGTCCCTCGTCAGTCCACCAAACCGGAGCAACTCAACAAAGAGCTCCCCTACCCACTCAGCAACAACGGTTCGGACAACACCAGCAGAAGACCGGACGAGCTTTTGCCCTAGCAGCAGATGAGCAAGAACCAGAGCAGGAACCCACCGCTGATGTCATCACAGGTTCCATTTAAGTATTTTCACATCCTGCTCTAGCATTATTTGATTCGGGTGCATCACATAGTTTCATATCATCAGAGTTTATTTCTGCACACCACCTAGATACGGGACTTAGCAAGGTGATTAGTAGAGTTATGACTGGTGGGGGACCCATACCCATCACCGAGGCTTGTAACTGTCCCATCACTATCTCAGGCCATCAGTTTTTAACACCCTTACTTGTGATGCCCCTGCCCAACTATGATGTAGTCCTAGGGATGGTCTGGTTAAGTGAACAGCATGCGCTGATAGATTGTCACCGAGGTTGTGTAATCTTCAGCCCACCAGGAGAACCGGAGTTTGAAATCTCTCGAGCTCCGGATGACATGACGAGTGGTACCTACTCCTCAATCACCGAAGAACCCGGGCCTCCTCACCCTATCATAGCGGAATTCATGGACGTCTTTCCAGATAGTCTTCCAGGATTGCCGCCGGATCGAGGTGTGGAATTCACCATCGATCTAGTACCCGGCTCTTCCCCTATTTCTCGGGGATGCTACAGAGTCAACCCCAAGGAGGCAAAGGAGATGAAGGATCAGATTGACGAGCTGAAGGCACAAGGATTTATCAGAGACGGGGCTTCACCCTGGGGAGCACCAGTTTTGTTCGTGCCCAAGAAGGATGGAACCGTGCGGATGTGCATTGACTACCGGACGCTGAACAACATCACTATCAAGAACAAGTACCCTCTGCCCCGGATCGACGACCTGTTTGATCAACTGAGTGGAGCCAAGGTATTTTCAAAGATAGATCTCAGATCAGGCTACCATCAAATCAAGGTCAGGAAGGAGGATATTCCCAAGACGGCATTCAACACCAAGTATGGACAATTTGAATTCTTGGTCATGCCGTTTGGACTGACAAATGCTCCTGCGGTATTCATGAACCTCATGAACAAGGTTTTCCATGAATATCTGGATCAGTTTGTTATTGTCTTTATTGATGACATACTGATCTACTCGAAGACGGAGGAAGAGCATGAAGAGCACCTGAGGAAAGTGTTGAGCACCTTGAGGAAGGAGAAGCTCTATGGTAAGCTATCCAAATGCGAATTCTTTTTAGACAAAGTGAAATTTTTTGGCCATGTTGTCACAGGAAAAGGAATATCGGTGGATCCAAAGAAGATAGCTGCCATTGAGAAGTGGACTGCACCAAGCTCGGTTGCAGAGATCAGAAGCTTTTTGGGTTTAGCTGGCTACTACCGGAAGTTCGTGAAGGATTTCTCCAAGATTGCTGAACCAATGACGAAGCTCACCAGGAAGAACGAGGAATTCATTTGGTCTGAAGCTTGCCAGTCAGCTTTTGAGGAACTGAAGAAGAGGCTTACAACGGCGCCAATACTTGCGCTACCCGCAGGTACCGGCGGTTTCTCAATCTATAGTGATGCTTCCGGTAAGGGATTGGGCTGCGTTCTTCAACAACACGGGAAAGTAATTGCTTATGCATCTAGGCAATTACGGACTCATGAAAAGAACTATCCCACACATGATTTGGAGCTTGCAGCGGTGATATTTGCTTTGAAGCTATGGAAGCACTACCTGTATGGAGAGAGAGTGGAAATATTTACAAACCACAAAAGTCTGAAATATGTTTTCACTCAGAAGGAGCTGAACATGAGACAGAGACGATGGCTGGAGCTGATGAAGGATTTTGACATCAACCTGCAGTATCATCCGGGTAAGGCTAATGTTGTTGCAGATGCACTTAGTCGATATTCGATGGCAATGTTCTTGACCAAGGAGCGTCATTTGCTGGAGGACATGGAGAAGCTTGGATTGGAGATTGTACTGCCTGAAGAAGAGATGAAGAAACTGGGAAGAGAAGCCGTCGTACCAGGAGCTGAATCATCATTGATGCAGTTGCAAGTGCGTTCAAGTTTGATGGACAGAGTCAAGGAGGCACAATTCCAAGACGAGACGCTTTGCAAACTCAGAGACCAGGTGCTGGCATGAACACTTGAAGGATTCTCAATCGCCAGCGACGGAGCACTGAAGAATGGTACGAGGCTTTGCGTACCAACTGGCGAACTGAGGAATGAGCTGATGCAAGAAGCGCACCAGTCGCAGTATTCCATACATCCTGGAGCCAACAAAATGTACCGGGATATGCGTACAATAGTGTGGTGGTACGGAATGAAGAAGGACGTATCCAGGTATGTGGCAAGATGTTTAATTTGTCAGCAAGTAAAAGCTAGCAGACAGAGACCAGCAGGATTATTGCAGCCGCTTGATACCCCGGAATGGAAATGGGAGCACATAACAATGGATTTTGTATCGGGACTGCCTCGATCCCAAGGAGGGAAGGATGCCATTTGGGTTATTGTGGACCGACTGACGAAGTCAGCTCAATTTATCCCCTTCAAGGTTGGTTTATCTACCGAGAAGTTTGGCAGCACTGTACATGCGGCACATCTACCGGATTCATGGAGTTCCGGTAAGTATTGTATCTGACAGAGATACTAGATTTACCTCTCACTTTTGGAAGAGTTTGCATGACAGCTTGGGAACACAACTGAAGTTCAGCACCGCCTACCACCCCCAGACTGACGGACAATCGGAGAGAACAATCCAGACGCTAGAAGACATGCTGAGATCCTGCGTCTTGGAATTTGGAGGGTCTTGGAAAGACCATTTGCACTTGGTGGAGTTCTCTTACAATAACAGCTACCAAGCTAGCATCGTAATGACACCGTTCGAGGCACTCTATGGGCGTCGTTGCCGCACTCCACTTGCTTGGGACGACGTCGGAGAACGAGTGTTGCTTGGATCTGAGATGGTGACCGAAGCAGCGGAGAAGGTAAGGATGATCAGAGACAAGCTCAGGATTGCCCAGGACAGACAGAAGCATTGGGCCGATAGCAGCCGACGGCATTTGGAGTTTGAAGAAGGCGACAGTGTGTTTGTGAAGATCTCTCCTACCAGAGGAACAATCCGTTTCGGCAGAGCAGGAAAGTTAAGCCCCAGGTATATTGGTCCATTTGAAGTACTTAACAGGATTGGAGAAGTGGCTTATCGGGTGACTCTACCCCCAAGTCTCGAAGACGTCCAAAACGTCTCCCACGTTTCGCAGCTGAGACGCTACATCCCGGACCCGAGCCATATCATGGACCACTCGGAGCTGGAGATTGGACCCAGCCTCACAGTGCCGGAGAAGCCAGTGGCAATTTTGGACAGAGACGAGAAGAGAACCAGGAACTCTGTGACGACGATAGTCAGAGTCATGTGGCGGCACAACTCACCAGGCGAGTCGACCTGGGAGCGAGAAGACCAGATGCGGGAGCAGTACCCGTACCTGTTTGAGACTTAAGGTAACCCCTAACCTTGACTTTAATTTCGAGGACGAAATTTTCTAAGGAAGAAAGATTGTGAAACCCAGTTTTTGTATGTGCAATATTATTATTATTATTAGTATTATAATATTATTACTATTAGCATTATTATTAGTATCATTTTGGGTTTTAAAATCAATTTCGAAAAAAAATAATAAATATGGTTTTTGTTTGTCGACCAGACCTGAACCCGAACCCGATTCCCGAAAACCAGATTCGGTCCTAGCCCATCCATTTGATTTTTGTTTAAATATATATATATATATATATATATATATATATATATATATATATATATATTTTATATATATATATATATATATATATATATATATAACGAAAAAAAAAAAAAATATATATATATATATATATATATATATATATATATATATATATATATAACGAAATCCTATTGGCTTGGTCGTAGGAGACCAAGCCAGCACCCTACATTTCCTCCCCTCCATATACTATTTCCAATACTCCACTTATAAAACAAAGCCCACACACTCACGTTCACCACCAACTCCCCCACACCTTCTCCCCTTCACAAACCCATCACCAGCACACCTATTCTCTCCTCTCTCTCTCTCTAATCTCTCCAGAGGGTTTCTTTCACCCTCACCCTCTCGGTCCGAGCCCTGAGCCCCGAGCACCAAGCCCCCGGCCCCCAGCGCGCCCGATCCCCTTCGCCGGCCTCCCAGCGGCGCCCCGCGCCCGACGCCGGCACCGAGCCCCCAGCGCCCCGCGCGCTGTCCTCCCGGATCCAACCGACCCGGCAGCGCCCCTCGCGCGCCCAGCACCGACGCGCCTCCCGCGGCCCATGGCGCCCCCACCGCCGCCGGCCAGTGCGACCCCGCGGCTTCCCGTGCCCTAGCACGCGGACGCTGTTCTCCCCGGCGCATCCCGAGACGTGTCCGCTGTTCTGGACAGCTCCTGTCCAGCACTCTTCGCTGGATTTCGAGTCCGATCCGTGGATTTGTGCGTCCCGAGTCCGAGGCAACCCTTCGGATTCCGTCATTTTGGGTAATCCCTGGTTAATCACAGTAGTTCGTCCGTCCCCGTGTCAATGATGATATTTTGGTCCACGAATTTCTTCGGAAATTCGGCTTTCGGTTATTTATTTGGCTCCGAGAATTTTTCGAAACCATTGTTGGATTTATTCTGTGGTTTTGGCTTAGTTCTGTTCGTTTCGGGATTTCCCGAGAACCTTCGGAAAGGTTCTGTTGGTTGTTCTGCTTTCCGAAACTTTTCGGAAATGAATTTCTAAATATTTTAGCTTTCAGATCTTTCCGATTTTCGTGCTGTGATGTTTGGTTTGGTTTCGGAATCCCGAATTCGTTTCGGGTCGTTCCGAATTAATATTGGGAATGTTTGTGGTTATTTTTATATATATATTTTGGGATTCCCTGGTTTGGGATTTGCAGGAAAATGTTGGCATATTTCCTAGTTTTTGGGTTGACCAAAAATAGAGGAAATGCTGCCGGATTTTCCGTAAAATTTAATTATATTTAAAAATGATTTCTAAATGGATTTCGGAAAAATAATTAGTATTTTGGGATTTTTGGGCGACGACCGTATCGGTCAATGGGCCCTGGCTAAGTGCAAACGAAACCGGCTTCGCCCGGACGTTGAGGCATTAGCCTATATGATGATTGGACCAAAGTCTGAGACTCGTTATTATTTAATTTATCCTTATTATTTATTTCATTCATAATTAAATTATAGGAAGTTTTAGAACTAACGACCGTTTTGTCTTATTTCAATTTATGTAAATAAATTGTAATGGGTATAAGCCCAGCTGGTTGTTGGCTCTGTAACTTGTAATTTGGTAGCGTAGGATTTTCTGTTATTTGCTGGTTTTGCGAGTTTTTGTTGCGTACGCGTAAATCGAAATAGATAGTTATTTTCATATAAAATTAATTAAGCTTTTCCACATTAAAATTTACAAGTTTTAATAATTAACAACGATCATATATTTCTCATTAAAATAAGAAATTTAGTTTTATATATAATTACAAAAAATACAAAGTTTTAATCAATTAATTTCTTGACGACGAGTTTTTCCAAAATACAAGTTTAAAACGATCTTTCCCTCGTTATTAATTCCACGCACCAATAATTATGTTTTTGTTCGTGTTTTGTTAATAAAGAATTAAAATTGATTAGGACACAATTAGAGATTTCAACTAGCGTAGTTAGATTGGTAACCCTGGATTCTGAGTTAATTTCTCGAATGTAGGAATTCGAGGACGATCCTAAATTCCCATCTCGAAGTCTCCAACTTTCCAGTCCAGTTCATTTGAGGCAAGTGCAGTTTGTGTTAGTTTACAGTTATTTTAATAATCGTTTTACTGCAAGTTTAAACCACGATGCAACACGAAACTCTCTCGGAGAGCACTGACTGATTGACTGTTGGGAACTGGGGGAACAGTGTAATGTTTATGACCACATCCAACTGATAACTTAGAACTGTATTAGCTTACCCCTCATACACACGGGGATAAGTCGTATCGTATCAAAAGGATACAACTGTACAACCCAAGCCGGTCATATTCATTGTCTATTCAAATCACACTGTTTTACTGCTAGAAAACTGTTCATTTCTAAACTGTTTAAAAGTGCATGATTCTATTATTTATTTTAACTGTTTAAATTAGCATGAATTGTACTTTGCTCCCTCCTGACTGAAGATACATTTTTAGGAGATATTGAGGATGCTGAGCTGTTGTACAGCAGCTACTACGACCCTGTTCTGTACCCCGTAGTGCTGCCAGAGTCCCCATTGGAGGACGCAGGGACTGAGGCCGATGAGCCGACTGCTTAGATAGATTTCTTTTTCCCAATTTTGTTGTTTTATTGAAAAACTCTGTTTATTTGAATTTAGCATTTATTTCAGTACTTTTAAATTCCAGTTGTATTTATTTCAAATGTTTAATAAAGTTTCATTCCGATTATTGAGTTGTGACAAATATAGATGTTGTTGTTATGGTTACTTGCTAATGGAACAGTTTACTGTCGCCGTCTCAACAACGGTGCAGGCTGGGCATGATCCGGTTCGACCCAATTATTTGGGATCGGGTCGTGACATATATACGGAGCACTGAAGAATGGTACGAGGCTTTGCGTACCAACTGGCGAACTGAGGAATGAGCTGATGCAAGAAGCGTACCAGTCGCAGTATTCCATACATCCTGGAGCCAACAAAATGTACCGGGATATGCGTACAATAGTGTGGTGGTACGGAATGAAGAAGGACGTATCCAGGTATGTGGCAAGATGTTTAATTTGTCAGCAAGTAAAAGCTAGCAAACAGAGACCAGCAGGATTATTGCAGCCGCTTGACACCCCGGAATGAAAATGGGAGCACATAACAATGGATTTTGTATCGGGACTGCCTCGATCCCAAGGAGGGAAGGATGCCATTTGGGTTATTGTGGACCGACTGACGAAGTCAGCTCACTTTATCCCCTTCAAGGTTGGTTTATCCACCGAGAAGTTGGCAGCACTGTACATGCGGCACATCTACCGGATTCATGGAGTTCCGGTAAGTATTGTATCTAACAGAGATACTAGATTTACCTCTCACTTTTGGAAGAGTTTGCATGACAGCTTGGGAACACAACTGAAGTTCAGCACCGCCTACCACCCCCAGACTGACGGACAATCGGAGAGAACAATCCAGACGCTAGAAGACATGCTGAGATCCTGCGTCTTGGAATTTAGAGGGTCTTGGGAATTGCACTTGGTGGAGTTCTCTTAC
The DNA here is from genome assembly GCA_029216955.1 of Iris pallida. NCBI lineage: Eukaryota > Viridiplantae > Streptophyta > Magnoliopsida > Asparagales > Iridaceae > Iris > Iris pallida. The sequence continues at coordinate 29,895,523 of JANAVB010003398.1, forward strand.
AACAACAGCTACCAAGCTAGCATCGGAATGACACCGTTCGAGGCACTCTATGGGCGTCGTTGCCGCACTCCACTTGCTTGGGACGACGTCGGAGAACGAGTGTTGCTTGGACCTGAGATGGTGACCGAAGCAGCGGAGAAGGTAAGGATGATCAGAGACAAGCTCAGGATTGCCCAGGACAGACAGAAGCATTGGGCCGATAGCAGCCGACGGCCTTTGGAGTTTGAAGAAGGCGACAGTGTGTTTATGAAGATCTCTCCTACCAGAGGAACAATCCGTTTCGGCAGAGCAGGAAAGTTAAGCCCCAGGTATATTGGTCCATTTGAAGTACTTAACAGGATTGGAGAAGTGGCTTATCGGGTGGCTCTACCCCGAAGTCTCGAAGGCGTCCACAACGTCTTCCACGTTTCGCAGCTGAGACGCTACATCCCGGACCCGAGCCATATCTTGGACCACTCGGAGCTGGAGATTGGTCCCAGCCTCACAGTGCCGGAGAAGCCAGTGGCAATTTTGGACAGAGGCGAGAAGAGAACCAGGAACTCTGTGACGCCGATAGTCAGAGTCATGTGGCGGCACAACTCACCAGGCGAGTCGACCTGGGAGCGAGAAGACCAGATGCGGGAGCAGTACCCGTACCTGTTTGAGACTTAAGGTAACCCCTAACCCTGACTTTAATTTCGAGGACGAAATTTTCTAAGGAGGAAAGATTGTGAAACCCAATTTTTGTATGTGCAATATTATTATTATTATTAGTATTATAATATTATTACTATTAGCACTATTATTAGTATCATTTTGGGTTTTAAAATCAATTTCGAAAAAAAATAATAAATATGGTTTTTGTTTGTCGAACAGACCTGAACCCGGACCCGATTCCCGAAAACCAGACCCGGTCCTTGCCCATCCATTTGATTTTTGTTTTAAAATATATATATATATATATATATATATATATATATATATATATATATATATATATATAACGAAATCCATAACGAAATCCTATTGGCTTGGTCGTAGGAGACCAAGCCAGCACCCTACATTTCCTCCCCTCCATATACTATTTCCACTACTCCACTTATAAAACAAAGCCCACACACTCACGTTCACCACCAACTCCCCCACACCTTCTCCCCTTCACAAACCCATCACCAGCACACCTATTCTCTCCTCTCTCTAATCTCTCCAGAGGGTTTCTTTCACCCTCACCCTCTCGGTCCGAGCCCTGAGCCCCGAGCACGGAGCCCCCGGCCCCCAGCGCGCCCGATCCCCTTCGCCGGCCTCCCAGCGGCGCCCCGCGCCCGACGCCGGCACCGAGCCCCCAGCGCCCCGCGCGCTGTCCTCCCCGATCCAACCGACCCGGCAGCGCCCCGCGCGCGCCCAGCCCCGGCGCGCCTCCCGCGGCCCCCGGCGCGCCTCCCGCGGCCCCCGGCGCGCCCACCGCCGCCGGCCAGTGCGACCCCGCGGCTTCCCGTGCCCTAGCACGCGGACGCTGTTCTCCCCGGCGCATCCCGAGACGTGTCCGCTGTTCTGGACAGCTCCTGTCCAGCACTCTTCGCTGGATTTCGAGTCCGATCCGTGGATTTGCGCGTCCCGAGTCCGAGGCAACCCTTCGGATTCCGTCATTTTGGGTAATCCCTGTTTAATCACAGTAGTTCGTCCCTCCCCGTGTCAATGATGATATTTTGGTCCACGAATTTCTTCGAAAATTCGACTTTCGGTTATGTATTTGGTTCCGGGAATTTTTCGGAACCATTGTTGGATTTATTCTGTGGTTTTGGCTTAGTTCTGTTCGTTTCGGGATTTCCCGAGAACCTTCGGAAAGGTTCTGTTGGTTGTTCTGCTTTCCGAAACTTTTCGGAAATGAATTTCTAAATATTTTAGCTTTCAGATCTTTCCGATTTTCGTGCTGTGATGTTTGGTTTGGTTTCGGAATCCCGAATTCGTTTCGGGTCGTTCCGAATTAATATTGGGAATGTTTGTGGTTATTTTTATATATATTTTTTGGGATTCCCTGGTTTGGGATTTGCAGGAAAATGTTGGCATATTCCCAGTTTTTGGGTTGACCAAAAATAGAAGAAATGCTGCCGGATTTTCCGTAAAATTTAATTATATTTAAAATGATTTCTAAATGGATTTCGGAAAAATAATTAATATTTTGGGATTTTTGGGCGTCGACCGTATCGGTCAATGGGCCCTGGCTAAGTGCAAACGAAACCGACTTCGCCCGGACGTTGAGGCATTAGCCTATATGATGATTGGACCAAAGTCTGAGACTCGTTATTATTTAATTTATCCTTATTATTTATTTTATTCATAATTAAATTATAGGAAGTTTTAGAACTAACGACCGTTTTGTCTTATTTCAATTTATGTAAATAAATTGTAATGGGCATAAGTCCAGCTGGTTGTTGGCTCTGTAACTTGTAATTTGGTAGCGTAGGATTTTCTGTTATTTGCTGGTTTTGCGAGTTTTTGTAGCGTACGCGTAAATCGAAATAGATAGTTATTTTCATATAAAAATTAATTAAGCTTTTTCACATTAAAATTTACAAGTTTTAATAATTAACAACGATCATGTATTTCTCATTAAAATAAGAAATTTAGTTTTATATATAATTACGAAAAATACAAAGTTTTAATCAATTAATTTGGTGACGACGAGTTTTTCCAAAATACCAGTTTAAAACGATCTTTCCCTCGTTGTTAATTCAACGCACCAATAATCATGTTTTTGTTCGTGTTTTGTTAATAAAGAATTAAAATTGATTAGGACACAATTAGAGATTTCAACTAGCGTAGTTAGATTGGTAATCCTGGATTCTGAGTCAATTTCTCGAATGTAGGAATTCGAGGACGATCCTAAATTCCCATCTCGAAGTCTCCAACTTTCCAGTTCAGTTCATTTGAGGCAAGTGCAGTTTGTGTTAGTTTACAGTTATTTTAATAATCGTTTTACTGTAAGTTTAAACCACGATGCAACACGAAACTCTCTCGGAGAGCACTGACTGATTGACTGTTGGGAACTGGGGGAATAGTGTAATGTTTATGACTACATCCAACTGATAACTTAGAACTGTATTAGCTTACCCCTCATACACACGGGGATAAGCCGTATCGTATCAATAGGATACAACTGTACAACCCAAGCCGGTCATATTCATTGCATATTCAAATCACACTGTTTTACTGCTAGAAAACTGTTCATTTCTAAACTGTTTAAAAGTACATGATTCTATTATTTATTTTAACTGTTTAAATTAGCATGAATTGTACTTTGCTCCCTCCTGACTGGAGATACATTTTTAGGAGATATTGAGGATGCTGAGCTGTTGTACAGCAGCTACTACAACCCTGTTCTGTACCCCGTAGTGCTGCCAGAGTCCCCATTGGAGGACGCAGGGACTGAGGCCGATGAGCCGACTGCTTAGATAGATTTCTTTTTTCCAGTTTTGTTGTTTTATTGAAAAACTTTGTTTATTTGAATTTAGCATTTATTTCAGTACTTTTAAATTACAGTTGTATTTATTTCAAATGTTTAATAAAGTTTCATTCCGATTATTGAGTTGTGACAAATATAGATGTTGTTGTTATGGTTACCTGCTAATGGAACAGCTTACTGCCGTCGTCTCAACAACGGTGCAGGCTGGGCATGATCCGGTTCGACCCAATTATTTGGGATCGGGTCGTGACAAGGATAGTAGAGATTGATATCTGTATTATTGATGCATTTTTTGTTCTGAGTACTCCATCCATCGCACATAATTGTGCACCCATATTCATCCCAATATTTATGAAAGGAATTCAAGTACTCCTCTATGTTATTTATTTCCATATCTAAGTATGTATTAGATATCTCATAAGGAGTTGGACCTTTCACTCCACTCCCACAAGCTGCTATATTGTCTATCATCGGTTGGTAATGTGGACTTTTGGCAGCATTGAATGGTATATTATTATATATAAAAAAATTTGCTATAAATCTTCCTATATGCTCTTTAGCATTCTTTATTCCCTTAAGGGCACCCTTTATTTTGGGTTGTTTTGCCCCTTGTTTTCTTAGGACATATGGGTCCATACTCCTTCCCCCCACCTCTGGAATATTTCTCACCTCCTCCTCATAATAGGCGACCGACTTTGATCGGGCACCTAACGTCGGACCCCTGCTAGACCCTCCTCCTCTCTCCCCTACACTCCAACGACTACTCTATTGCGCAGCTGCATGTTCTCTCCTACTTTCTCTCAGGTCCCTTCTAAGGTCTGCGTATTCGTCAGCATCATCTTCTTCTTCTGAGGAATCTCCTTGACGAGCTGTTCTTGTCAACTCCTCCTCTACTAGTTGCTTTCTTCGGTCGACTATTAATTTATCTTTTTGTTTACCCTCGACAAGCAACAGCATTTCTCTTCTTGTCTCAAGTGGTACTTCAGGACACGATGCTACGTTTCCTTTAATACCAGCTAAGTGTTGTTTGAGACGAGTAACTCCTCCGTCCATCTTTTTTCCATAATAATTGCATTGCACCTTCCTCATATTTCCTTCAACACACTTGCCATGGTTCCAACCAACATCCATTTCCTCTACCGTGCGACTTTTCGGCGCCATTAGATAATCCTAAAAATGAAATAAAAAAAACGTTACATACAATAATAAAAAAGCGTTACATGCAATAATATTTCATGTAATAATATATATATATATACATAGTTAGTTAGATACAATTAGTTAGTAAGAAAAAACAATAATATATTTTTTTCTTCTTTATATATATATATATATATATATATATATATATATATATTTTCTTTTTTTTTTCTTTTTTTTTTTTAAAAAAAACCAAAGCCGGTGGACGACTCCACCCGACCTTGGCCCGGAGACCGTGGCCATCGCCACCCAGCCACCTCCGTGGGAGGGAGGGCTCGAACCCGGCCCTCACCCCCGGTGCACGATGGTGTTACCAGTATACCACGACCAGAGAGAGAGAGAGGGAGAGAGAGAGAGAGTTAGATACAATTAGTTAGTAAAAAAAGATACAATGTATATATTACAGTATAGTATAAGTATATACTATATACATAGTTAGATACTATATATATATATAGAGAGAGTGAGAGAAATACAATATATAATATTATATATATTAGAGATTATATATTATATATATTATATATAGATACAATATATATATATATATATATATATATATATATATATATATATATATATATATATAGATACACACACAAAAGAAATACAATATATAATATTATATATTAGAGTATATAGTATATACATAGTTAGAAACAATATATATAGTTATATATAGTGTAATGACCATTTTTCGTATTACGTATTTTGTATACGTGTACGTATTTAGACCCGTATTGCATGCTTGATTTATTTTGACATTTTCTTGATTGGTTTATCTTGACTTGGTTCGGCTTGGTTTTGTGTTGTTCGGTTTTTTTATATATGAACCAAACCACTCCCACCTTCCACCACTTTCATTAAATATCCCACCTACCACCACTTTCATTAAATATCCCACCTACCACCATCCTCTTCATTAAATATCCCACTAACCTTTCTCTCTCTTCATTACTTCTTCTCCACCATTACTTCTTCAACCACCAGAGAGAGAAAGAGAGAGGGAGAGCATAGGCAAGTGCATCTTGCTTCATGGAGGAAGTCCATTTTTATTGTTCCATTGTCTTCCTCATGTGTTTTTAACCCACTTTAGTACTTAGCATTTTTCATTTCCATGGTTAAATTCTTGTAGATCTAGCTTTGTGGTATTTTCGGTTTCTAGAATTTTGGATCTATCAAACTTGCATATTTGCTAGTTGAGGATCCCATAATTTCAGGAAATTTTGTTTGGTCCAAATTCGATCTATGGGAATTTTGCTGAGCCGCATGGGCATTTCAGCACTCAGCTGCATGACCATTTCACCTTTTAAAATCTTGGCAGCATGCAAATGCTAAGGCCAGCCGCATAAGCATTCAGGAGTGCATTAATGCATTACTCTAATAAATGAGCCACATATGGCTTGCTTCATAAAAGAGCCGCATAGGCATTATCAAGGAATGCAATAACAAATGCGTTCACACTAATGCATTTATAATAAAGCATTCCAATCAATTAGCAAATGCTTGGAAAACCGAGGAGTAGGAATGAATGCTTCCCAAGCATCCACGTGCCCTGGGCAATTAATGCCTTAACACCAAATGCACTTGCTTGTGCATTTGCTTGGGCTACCAATGCATAGCCGCATACAGCAATTAATGAGCCGCATGCACCTGAGAATGCAAGCATGCATTCTTTTCCTTAATGCACTTTTGCATGCAAAATAAATATTTTTTTTATTCTAATGAGCCGCATAGCATCAGGACAAGCATGTGTATTTAGTGCATTGTCCCAATGCAATTTTTCCTAATGCTTTCCCTGGGAGCATGAGCCGCATAAGAATGGATCAAATGCATTTAAGTCCACAAGCATGTAATACATCAGCTGCATAAGAATGGACATTTAAGCCCCTGAGAATGCATTAAATGTATTTAATGCATTTAAGTCCTTAAGAATGCCTTTAATGCATGTAATGCATAAGTCCATAAGCATGTAATGCATTTTTCTCTCACTGCAATTTCTTAAGCCAGCCGCATATGGCTCCCCTCAGCCGCATGCATATTAATGCAATATTTTAATGCATGCTAGCATACATTAATATATTATTTAGCGTATATTAATATATGTATATTAATATATTTTGTATATATAATGTATTTAATGTATTAATGCATTATTAATGCATTAAAACCATGTAACGTCCCAGAACCAGAATACTGGAGAGCGGGGGCATACATAGCCAGCTACGTATAATGAAATGGAATTCACCCCACTATACGGTCACGGCTGTCTAGATATATGAGGGTTTAACTACAATCCATCAGTCTCCTATGGTCAATAGTAAGCTTAATTGTCTCAATCTCAAGCAAGCAAGTAAAGTTACAAGATTTAAGATCACCAAATATACAATAATAAGGCGTCCCAAACATTACATATCCAGCTGATCATGAAGCTAGTCGTTACAAAATGTGAGGACTAGCAAGAGTTTAGTCATATATGATCAACCCTAGGATCTGTCAATCATGTTACAGCCCGTAGACAGACAATAATAAGGTATGCAATACGAGCTAACAGGTGCTCACCGGCTAAACGCCTCAAAATGAAATTTTTACAATAGAGTGGGAGAGCAAAAATAAACCCACTCGTTGCCCTGGTCACGCCTGATGGTCACCATCGGGCTGGAAGGTCGGTAGATCCTCTGAGGTAGCTCCGAAATCTGGCCACACAAAACCAACTGGGTCAGATCCCAGAAAGAGCAAGTGCCACAAAGGAGGCTTCACTTAAGAACTAAAACCAGCATATCAGAAATATATATTAAAGCAGTTAAAAGAAACTTGAAGTAAAAGAATAATAATAGTCATAATGGAGTACGAGGGAACCGTTCAAGTAGCCAGGTCACAACCCTTAAACCAAACAAGGACCGGGGTTGTAACCCTTCGCCTGAATAGAACTCCGTCTCCAATTCTGTTGGTAAGGTAAAATATTACAAGCGTAACGTGGGGTGCAATAATACAATAAACGAAGAGAGAACTTAGAACTGCTCCGGGAGCCAGGTTACAACCCTTAAACCAAACAAGGACCGGGGTTGTAACCCTTCGCCTGAATAGAACTTAGTCTATGATCTTTATTGTTAAAAGTGACAATCATGCGGTCAAGCCTGCAATAATCGAGCACTGAAAACCATACCATACAATCGTTCCCGGCCAATCAGTGACTACGGCTTTCTACATTAGCTAACTAGATTTGTCACAACATGCAGTGAGATGTTCCTCCAGCCACAAGCCCTGCAGCTAATCCAGGTTATCCAGGTGACTTGGGTTCATTTAAACTGTGCATCGTTCTTTCCATATATCATTGAGTTTGGACTTGTGCCCTACTCGTCGGCAGGCTGCAAGTCCCATAATGGTGGCCGGGATAACGGGATCGCCTGTAGCTGAAGAAATCTCTCATGACTACTGAATTATTCTAGTTATTAGCCTTAGCCACTTATAGTGGGTACCCCTGACCGTGGTACTCAGGGATCCCTGTCCTAAATATGATGCAAACATTACCGGTTCAATTGTACAAACACAATCACCCACGGTGTCCAGGCCATCCAATCTTGTCATGTCATGTTTACTGTCAGGAGTGCGCCGCGTCGGACCACTATCATGTCATGTTAAAAGTGCACCACAATGGGTCACCATCGTGTCAAGAAACAATTAATTTAGCACAAGTACGCATTTAATAATTAAATATTAAAAGGGGCAAGGGCTGTGGGGGAACTCATGCGGCTCGGAAAAATTTCCATGCGGCCAACTGTCACTTGGCCATATGCGGCTTGAGCAAAATCTATAAACATGCATGCTAGCAGACAAATGTATCTAATACATTAATATAATACATTAATGTAATGCATTAATAATGCATTAATACATTAAATACATTATATATACAAAATATATTAATATACATATATTAATATACGCTAAATAATATATTAATATATATTAATGTATGCTAGCATGCATTAATATGCATGCGGCTGAGGGGAACCATATGCGGCTGGCTTAAGAAATTGCAGTGAGAGAAAAATGCATTACATGCTTATGGACTTATGCATTACATGCATTAAAGGCATTCTTAAGGACTTAAATGCATTAAATACATTTAATGCATTCTCAGGGGCTTAAATGCATTAAATGCATTTAATCCATTCTTATGCGGCTGATGTATTACATGCTTGTGGACTTAAATGTATTAAATGCATTTGATCCATTCTTATGCGGCTCATGCTCCCAGGGAAAGCATTAGGAAAAATTGCATTGGGACAATGCACTAAATACACATGCTTGTCCTGATGCTATGCGGCTCATTAGAATAAAAAAAATATTTATTTTGCATGCAAAAGTGCATTAAGGAAAAGAATGCATGCTTGCATTCTCAGGTGCATGCGGCTCATTAATTGTTGTATGCGGCTATGCATTGGTAGCCCAAGCAAATGCACAAGCAAGTGCATTTGGTGTTAAGGCATTAATTGCCCAGGACACGTGGATGCTTGGGAAGCATTCATTCCTACTGCTCGATTTTCCAAGCATTTGCTAATTGACTGGAATGCTTTATTATAAATGCATTAGAATGCATTAGTGTGAACGCATTTGTTATTGCATTCCCTGATAATGCCTATGCGGCTCCTTTATGAAGTAAGCCATATGCGGCTCATTTATTAGAGTAATGCATTAATGCACTCCTGAATGCTTATGCGGCTGGCCTTAGCATTTGCATGCTGCCAAAATTTTAAAAGGTGAAATGGTCATGCGGCTGAGTGCTGAAATGCCCATGCGGCTCAGCAAAATTTCCATAGATCGAATTTGGACCAACAAAATTTCCTGAAATTATGGGATCCTCAACTAGCAAATATGCAAGTTTGATAGATCCAAAATTCTAGAAACCGAAAATACCACAAAGCTAGATCTATAAGAATTTAACCATGGAAATGAAAAATGTTAAGTACTAAAGTGGGTTAAAAACACATGAGGAAGACAATGGAACAATAAAAATGGACTTCCTCCATGAAGCAAGATGCACTTGCCTAAGCTCTCCCTCTCTCTTTCTCTCTCTGGTGGTTGAAGAAGTAATGGTGGAGAAGAAGTAATGAAGAGAGAAAAAGGTTAGTGGGATATTTAATGAAGAGGATGGTGGTAGGTGAGATATTTAATGAAAGTGGTGGTAGGTGGGAGTGGTTTGGTTCATATATAAAAAAACCGAACCACACAAAACCAAGCCGAACCAAGTCAAGATAAACCAATCAAGAAAATGCCAAAATAAATCAAGCATGCAATACGGGTCTAAATACGTACACGTATACAAAATACGTAATACGAAAAATGGTCATTACAACTCTACCCACCTTAAAAGAATTTCGTCCTCGGAATTTAATCAAGTGGCTAGGGATGCAAGGACAAGCTATACTACTCACAGGCAAGCTATACTAGTCAAGCAATCAAGCAATTATTCGCGCAAACAAGGATTCGAAGATATGAGGCATAGGAAAGATATTATACCTCACGAGTCAAACAGGTCGGGATATCGCGATCGAATATCATCCTCACGCTCCCACGTTGACTCTCCCAAAGAGTGATGACCCCAAGCAACACGGACTAACTTGATAGTCTTGTTCTTGAGTATCTTCTCTCTTTGGTCCAATATGGATACGGGTCTCTCCTCATACGAAAGGTTGGTACCCACAACCAATTCCGAATGATCTAGGATGTGGCTCGGGTCCGGGATATACCGTCGTAGTTGGGATACATGGAACACGTCATGCACCTCACTCAGAGACGGCGGAAGAGCGAGACGATAGGACACGTCTCCCACTCGTTCCAGAATATCGAACGGCCCTATATACCTAGGACTGAGCTTTCCTCGTACGCCGAAACGAATGACGCCACGGTTAGGCGAGATCCTTAGGAATACATGGTCGCCGACAGAAAATTCAAGGGGACGCCGATGAGAATCGGCCCAATGGCGCTGACGATCTTGTGCAACGCGAAGATGATCTCTGACTCTCCTGACCACCTCAACTGTCTGAGCGATCATCTCTGGACCAAGCATCTGCCTCTCTCCCACATCGTCCCATGCTAGTGGGGATCTGCACTTCCTACCATACAGTGCCTCGAACGGAGCCATCTGGATACTGGCTTGGAAACTGTTGTTCTACGAGAACTCTACCAGGTGCAGGTGATCTTCCCACGAACCACCGAAGTCGAGTGTACAAGATCTCAACATATCCTCAAGAGTCTGGATTGTACGTTCCGATTGACCATCTGTCTGCGGGTGATAAGCTGAGCTGAACTGGAGGTGAGTTCCCAAACTCTCTTGCAAGCTACGCCAAAAGTGTGACGTAAATCTCGAATCCCGGTCCGAGGTGATACTGACTGGTACACCGTGGAATCTGACAATCTGTCGAAGATATATCTCTGCTAGCTGAGCTGTCGACTGACCAACTCTGAATGGGAGAAAGTGAGCCACCTTCGTGAGCCTGTCAACTATAACCCAAATAGCATCTCTACCTGCTGGGGATCTAGGTAATCCAGTCACAAAATCCATGGTTATATGTTCCCACTTCCGTTCTGAAATTGGCAAGGGCTGAAGAAGTCCAGCTGGCCTCTGGTGTTCAGCCTTGACTTGTTGGCAAACCAAACACCGAGAGACAAACCGAGCTATCTCCCTCTTCATGCCATTCCACCAGAAGTGCTGACGGATATCACGGTACATCTTCGTGCCACCAGGATGAATCGAATACTGAGAGCTGTGGGCTTCCGCCATCACCTCCTGTCTGATATCTCCACTGGGTACACAAAGACGCTTACCATGTCGAAGTGTACCATCTTCATGAATGCATAATTCTGGTCGTCGTCCTGCTTCACATTCTGCTCTAAGCCGCTGAAGCTTAGAATCGGAGGACTGAGCTATCTTGATCCTCTCAACTATACTGGACTGTACTTGCATGCTGGCCATCAATGCCACATTGGTAGGAAGGACAACTTCTATACCCATCTTCTGAAGATCTGCCAACAACTCTGGTTGCGCTGTCAGAAAATAGACTCCGGCTCTCCTGCTCAACGCATCTGCAACAACGTTGGCCTTCCCAGGATGATACTGCAGGTTGACATCATAATCCACAAGTAGCTCTAGCCACCTTCTCTGACGCATATTAAGGTCCTTCTGGGTGAAAACATACTTCAGGCTCTTATGGTCGGTAAAAATCTCCACCATGGCTCCATACAGGTAGTGTCTCCACAACTTAAGTGCAAACACTACAGCTGCCAATTCCAAGTCATGGGTTGGGTAATTCCTTTCATGATCACGAAGTTGACGTGACGCATAAGCTATTACCTTCCCATGCTGCATCAAAACACATCCTAAACCCTTGCCTGAAGCGTCACAGTACACTGAAAATCCCCCGGTCCCATCTGGAAGTGTGAGAACGGGTGCCGTCATCAAGCCTCGCTTCAGCTTCTCAAAAGATTCTTGACACTCTGCGGTCCAAGCAAACTGCACATCCTTGCGGGTCAACTGCGTCAATGGCGCTGAAATCCGAGCAAAGTCCGAAACGAATCTTCAGTAATAGCCGGCCAATCCAAGAAAACTGCGAACTTCTGCAACGGTGCGGGGCACTGACCAGGTTTCGATAGCCACTATCTTCTGGGGATCCACTTCCACTCCACCCTTAGTGATGATATGACCCAAGTATGAAATGCGATCGAGCCAGAACTCGCATTTACTAAACTTGGCATACAACTGGTGCTCTCAGAGAATCTGGAGGACAACTCTGAGATGCTGATCATGCTCTGCTTCACTCTTGCTGTAGACCAGGATATCGTCTATGAACACGATCACGAACTGATCCAAATAAGGCATGAAGATACGATTCATGAGGTCCATGAATACTGCCGGCGCATTGGTCGCTCCAAAGGGCATAACAAGGAACTCCCAATGCCCATATCTATATCGGAAAGCTGTCTTCGGGATGTCCGGCTCTCTGACTCTGATCTGGTGGTACCCTGACCGCAAATCAATCTTCGAAAATACTGCCGCTCCTCTGAGTTGATCAAACAGGTCATCTATCCTGGGGAGAGGATATCTGTTCTTGATTGTCACTGAGTTCAAGGTACGATAGTCAACACATAATCTGGACGTACCATCCTTCTTTTTCACAAGAAGCATCGGAGCTCCCCAAGGCGATCCACTAGCACGAATGAATCCCTTGGTTCTGAGTTCTTCAATCATCTTGTATAATATCTCCAATTCTGACGGCACCATCCTGTAGACTCTCTCGGACACTGGTGTTGTCCCGGGGATCAAGTCAATAGTAAACTCGATCTCCCATTCTGGCGGCATCCCTGGAAGCTCTTCCGGGAAAACATCTGGAAATTCTTCGACTATCCGGGGTAACTGCACTGCTGCTACCGCCATCCGCAATACTGGAGGAGAAGGTTCAACTTCGCCTCGAGAAAAGGAAAACTCCGGCTCGCCTGGAATGCTAAAAACAACTCTGCCAATATGGCAGTCTATTCTAGCATACTGGTCTCTCAACCAATCCATTCCTAAGACCACATCATAATCGGCCATCGGGAATTCTATCAGCCTAGCGGGAAACTCTCTACCACTAACCACGATCCGACACGAGAAAAACACTCTATCTACTCCCACAAGACCATTACCAGTAAGTATATTGAGCCTTACTGATAATGACTCGGGCTCCAGCCCTATCCGTGTCGCAAATCATGCAGACATAAATGAATGCGATGCACCAGAATCAAATAACACTGAAGCGGAAAATGTGTTGACGAGAATAGTACATGCCACTACCTCACCTGGTGCCACTCCTTCTTCTCCCATGGTCAAAGCCAACACTTGACCATGTCCTCTGGGTGCTGGCCTTCTCTGCTGGAATTCTTGCTGCCTTTTCTGGGCCTGCGCCTGGGCAAACTGCTGTGGCCTTTGCTGATGAAAAGCCTGGGTCTGCGTCGGCAATGGCCTCGGGGATGGAAACTGCTGCTGGACTGGTACTGGGGCTGGTCCCCTCACTGATGAACTGGTCCTGGCTGGTGATGAGTCAGTCCTGAACGGACAGGACCCTACCTTGTGGTCTGGCGCTCCACAAAGCAAACACAATCCTCGTGCCTTGCGACATTCTGAAACAACATGTCCAGGCTTCCCACAATAAGAGCAGCCCATGGGGGAAGACTGCTTCTGCTTCTGCTTCTGCTGCTGAGGATACGTCGGTGTCTTAAACCATGTAACGCCCCAGAACCAGAATACTGGAGAGCGGGGGCATACATAGCCAGCTACGTATAATGAAATGGAATCCACCCCACTATACGGTCACGGCTGTCTAGATATATGAGGGTTTAACTACAATCTATCAGTCTCCTATGGTCAATAGTAAGCTTAATTGTCTCAATCTCAAGCAAGCAAGTAAAGTTACAAGATTTAAGATCACCAAATATACAATAATAAGGCGTCCCAAACATTACAGATCCTAGGGTTGATCATGTATGACTAAACTTTTGCTAGTCCTCACATTTTGTAACGACTAGCGTCATGATCAGCTGGATATGTAATGTTTGGGACGCCTTATTATTGTATATTTGGTGATCTTAAATCTTGTAACTTTACTTGCTTGCTTGAGATTGAGACAATTAAGCTTACTATTGACCATAGGAGACTGATGGATTGTAGTTAAACCCTCATATATCTAGACAGCCGTGACCGTATAGTGGGGTGGATTCCATTTCATTATACGTAGCTGGCTATGTATGCCCCCGCTCTCCAGTATTCTGGTTCTGGGGCGTTACATATAGTTAGATACAATATATGTGTATATATATATATATATATATATATATATATATATATATATATGAAAAAGAAAAAAAAAATATATATATAAGAAAATATATATATATATATAAGTCAGTCATAAATATATAAACATGCCAAAGTTAGACATAGGAATTAAATGGGTTCTGTGGTTAGCAGGAGTATATGTGAGTCTGTGACCATTCATTCTGGGTTCGATCCTTCTTTCCGTAAGAAGCAAATTTTTTTTTAGGGCACACCGCCTATAAAATCTCTCGTTGAGGAGAGAGAAAACATTTCACAGAAATGTTTTCTCCCCCTCCGCTGGGCTCCCCCTCCCCCTCCCCCTCCACCGCTAGACTCCTCCCTCCCCCTCCACCACAGCTCGAGGCTGCTGGCCAGACGGTCCATACAGCGCCGGCGGTCGGGGAGGCGTTCCAGACGGCAGCGGCGGACGAGTACGCGTTCCAGGCGGCGGCGGAGGCGTTCCAGACGGCGGCGTCGACGGCGGAGGCGGCGATCGAAGCAGCTTACCTGAAATTTAGGTAAGTTTTCTTCCTAATTTCTCTCCGATTTCTTGTTTGCTTTGTGATTTGTGGTTCTTGTGAGAAATTTGGGTTCTATTTATAGCAATTTCACTCCCAACTGTTACCAATTCACATTATTGATTTTTTCTGTGGAATTGAACGTCTTGTTTTGGTCGGAGATTCGATTCCCCCTTTTATTTTTCTGCTACGAACTTTGTATCGGCGTGTATCGGTCTGTATCGGCCTGTATCGGACCGTATCGGCCGATACGAGCCGATACCCAACCGCATAGCGGCCGTCTCGTCCGATCCCGATTTTTTATGGGTGTATCGGATCGGTTAATGGCAAATCCGATCCGATACGCCCGATACGTATCGGTTTCGGCCGATACTTTAAACCTTGACAGAAAGGACTAGCTAAAAGGATTAAAAGAGTGTAAGCTAGATTATGCAAGTATTGCACGATGGAAAAATAACATAGATTTGGCTTCAAGCAGGTCGTACACAAGACTGAAGGACCTCTTGATTACATACACTCAGATGTGTAGTGGCTACTTATAACAGCCCTGATCTGAAACCCGAATAATTCTCGTATTCAAAACTCGTATTTGTAACCTTTAGGATTAGGATTTACATTCCTAACTTTTAGTATTAGGGTTCTTTTAGGAGTATTATTTGTTTTCTTGTTTTACAGAAATTGTGAGATAAGTTAGGTTGTCTAACTTACTCTTTATGGGATTAGTTGTTCCTAGTCCTTATAGGAATTAGTATATATTGAAGGTTTCCTAAGGAGAGATTGAGCCTCTATTGTAACAAATTCTCTCACAATTAATTTTGATTGCTCTTGCTCTCTAAATTAAGATACAAGAGTTTTGATAGTCTATAAGGTATCATTATGGTGATATCCAGTACCATTATCCCCAAAAAAAAAAATCCCTTCCACAATAAAAACTCTTTTGGATTCCAAGTTCTTCAAGTTAGTGACATTGTAAACACTAATTTGACCGATTTTGATCACTTGACAACATGTATATAACATATGTATCAAGAAAACAAGAGTCTGATAATAAATGACTTTTATAATAATAAATATGTATGTTATATGAAATGATATTAATTATTACAATCAGAAAACTACTTTTCGGATTGGTTGTTACGGCATATCACTATCCGAATGATGACTATGTATCTCGTCCCAACAACATGAGTGCTCCATCAATACAACATGTGCAAACATGTACCAGAGAATGTAGAGAGAAATTAGAAGTGTTGTGATGCTAAGTGCTTCAATCAGAAAAGTATAATGAAGAAAACAGAGAAGAAAGAAATTGACTTACCAGGACAACAATGTCACTAAACATGTTTGCAAGCCCTGAAAGGACAGAATATAACATCAAGTTATTTAAGGAACAAACAGAATGTTCAACAATATGCAAGTCAATTAGGATGAACAAGACAAAAAAACACCATCTAACCAAGAAATTATTGTCAGTCAATATCATGCAAATAGGTTTTCCCTTGATGACATCCTTGAAAAGCTGTAGGCTACACTTTACAAATTTCAGTTAATCTTCGATGAAAGAGAGAGATAATCTCTTAAGCAGGCACCACCCAATACATAAAAGCGCAGTAAATAGTTCAATCCATAGCTACCATAACTTAAAGATGATCAAGCAAATGAGTCCACACCCTCAATCTAGCAATATCCTAAAAGGGACTATCAACCAGTAGGAAAATCGTATAACAGGAACTATTATATCAACCGATCTTTTATTACTTGAAGGAGCACGACATAGGTTGCAGGTACACTCAGCCGTAACAAGTACCATAGGCTAGAAAACGCATCCTGAAGATCAACCAAGTTATAAGTGAATAAATGATGGACGTGATACACTGATACATCTACGGAGGGCCATAATTGTCTGATAAATCCAACATGGATACTTAGCTGACACATTGGATTCATGTGGGACATAGTTAAGCCGTAAGGTCACATAAGGTCAGAAAACATTGACTGCCATGTGATGGACATGGCACTGGTTGAAACATCTAGGACAAGAGATCAAATGATATTTCTTTTGTAGGAGGTCCATATTAAGTCACATTCACATATTCTTATACCTAGTCCAGACTATCGATAATGTGATTAACAAAGACCGAAAGTGACTAGGGGCGTGCCCGTATCATGTTGTCTAAGATGTGCACACAGCTGGAGGAGATGGACCAACATTAGGCTTCCATCATGGGTCAACAGTAAGTCTCTCTCTCTCTCTCTCTCTCTCTCTCTCTCTCTCTCTCTCCTCTCTCTCTCTCTCTCTCTCTCTGTGTGCACTAGTTATAGATGAGCTTACCCTGCACATTCAGGATGAGGTTCCATGGTGTAGATTGTTTAGTGATGATACTGTGTTAGTTGATGACTAAGAAGGGCTAGCTTCTAAAATAGAAATGTTAAGAGAAGTTTTGGAATCTTGAGCAAATAAAATAAGCAGGACAACAATAGGCATTTGAAGTGTAACTTTGCAGAAGTTCAAGAAGAAATGAGAGTTCATATTGATGACCAAAAGATACATAAGAGTGATGAAGAGGCTGAACAGATCAATCATTCATCATGATGAAGAAGAGGCTGAAAAGTATGTTGTTTTCTATTAAAGCAGGATGCTTGAAGTAGAGGAGTATTGCAGGAGTGCTTTCTGATGATAGGATACCCTTGAGGTTGAGGAGGAGTTTCTATAAGACACGAATTACGATGTGGTCAGAATGTCGGGAAATTAAGAAACATGAACCAAATATGAAATAATGTTTGAGATGAACGACCAGTAGTACATTAAATGATAGATTAAGAAATGAACATACATGGGAAATTGGAGGTTTGTGTCAATTGTGGATAAAATACGAGCAATCGTCTAAATTTGTCAGGTCATGTGCAAACGAATCCAACAAATGAACTTAAGAGTGCTAGGATCTTACTAAGGTACATATGAGAACTACAGGTAGACCTTACCTCAATGAACTTGGGATGAGTTTGAGGCTACGAAAAAGGATATGGCATTTGCGAATATTTTTATGAACATGGTACCAGTGATGAATATCACAAAAACACAAGATTTAATGTGGTTCAGAGATGTGTCTTCTCCTACGTCCACAACCGCACACAAGTTTTTTAATTATTTAGAGAGAGTTACAATTACAAGATATTAGAGCCCTATTTATAACAAGAGATTCGGGCAGCCACCGACTTCAGTATATTTACCGAACTACCTACGGACCAAACTCATCCTACTCATGTACGGACATCTACAAAAAAAACAACGAGAGATAGCCCAAGGGAGTGAAATGGAAGAAACTATTCATGTAGTAGACCCTAATTGGTATAAATGCTTTAACAGCGGCATTGTAATACTATGAGCTCAGAATAGCTAGAATGACAGAAGCCCGCAAATGAGAGGTGATGCTATCTAAAGAATCAAGGCTAGAGGAAATAAGATAATAATTTATGAACAGCTCACAGGTAGCATAGTGTTGTTACTATTTCTATATGACATCCAATAATGAACTAGTCAATTAGAAAAAGTTAAAAACATTAATGAAATGAAATGAATATCCACCAAGATGCTAGAGTTTTCTCAGTAACATGCAACAATAATTGTAGAACTTAAATCTTTGTTACATTAGTCTAATTGTCCCATTTATGGAGATATGTCTTAGTGAATGGCTTACACAACTTTTCTATACACTAGAAGTTTTTACAGTATTTCTAAGATGCAAAGAAGTTTATCGCTATTCTTTCAATGATGTTCCTAAAACTTCAAACTACAAGAAACTAGCTATTCATTTGATTCTAAGATAATCTATATATGATACTTGCTATCAAATGTCTTATCAGGTACAACGTGGAAGGGGGATAAAGGGAAACGAACCTCTACTCCACCAATGCAGAATAGAACCACCAAAAGCTCCACAAACCAATATGACATGAGTTTATACAGTAAGATCAAGAAACCTGATGCTATCACAACAAACAAGATAGCCGATGTTATGTTGATATCCACTATACCACTGGCAGCTGCAGATTCCCGGTTAAGTGCATCATCTGGGGTATCCTGTAATCATTATGTCAACTGTCAATAACATAAACTATGTTTCGGCAACGTTCAGAGACTGCAGAAGCTTGAGACACACCAAGTGAGGTGTCTTAGCTTAAAGAGAACACCTTCAATAATTTCTCGTGTTCAATATCTGCATCTCTGGCACTCCATGCTGACCAATAAGATGAACACAAAATGGTACCGACTGCCATAAGCCACAAAAACACTTCGGCAGTATCCACAAGCGGACGGTCTGGGGAATATAATTGCACTGCAACTGTAAAAAAAAAAAAAAAAAAAGAGACAGAAAGCAGTAAATACTAAATAGAGGACTTAGCAAAAAGATGGATAAACCAACATAGCACGAGCTCTATAAACTGAGGAAGTTTGCAGGCGAGTAACAACAAAAGTATATTGCAGGCACTCTCTGTGGACAATCCAACATATAACAGTTCATCTGAAATGCTTTCTCAGTATCAACTATCAAGGGATACTGCAAAGTATGGTATCAAGGGAAGGAACTTATATTTCTGAAAAATACATAGCTTTATGAACAATTTGATACACCAACAAAAAATCACAGAATTATTCTACTTTAAGTGTATACTTTTAGTTCTAATGCAACAAGTAGGTCCTTATTTCCGATATGTCGGTCAACATCTTAAACAACATGTGATATTATATTGAACATCTCCAAGCCGCATAAGAAGAGACATATAATGGAATTGTAAATGAATAAGAAACAACTAATGGCAGAGTTCTCTGAGGCCAGATTTTTCACCAGGACCCTTTTGTCAATCAAGACTACAACGTCGACAAAGATCACAACGTTTTAATTTTATTTTTCCTTTTGCTCAGCAAAGGGGTAAATTTTATTGAAAGATCACAACTAAGTACGAACTAAGCCGGCCATTTTAGGTGACACTGCAAGAGAAGTATTTGTCATGCATGCGAAACTTGTGATTGGAAATTTGACACTCATGTTTTATTTGAATTTGTTAATATTGTACTAGAAAGTGATTCACCCCTGCCATAAATATGCACTCAGGTTAGGAGAATTGCAGGCCAAGCTTGGGACCCCCAAAAGGTCAGTGCAGATTTCTGTATGGTGTCAAGTTCAAGTTAATAATCCCATATACATGTTTGGCCAACAAAATTTAATTCATGAACTTAATGGAAGAAAACAAGCTATTGTTAAGTTGTGTATCCAATTAAAAGTTTCATTTCCAGGAAAAACAAAAAGAATCTTTACTAGATACAAAAAAAAGAGAAAAAAAAAAAACTCTCTAAAAGAAAGAAATTAATTCTGTACAGTAGCACCAGCACCTTAGAATACATACTCAGTACAAAATTTACCTGAGGCATTATGAATTAGACTGTCCTCTAAGATTGCACCTGCATCTTGTGGAAGCATAACTGCAGGTACGCCTATACTCAAATCAGTTTCATTGCTATTACAAACCATCTTGTAGAGCTCTGTAGGACAGAGAAAGATAAAAACCATTAGCAGTCAAAAACCAAAGCAACAGTTGAAGCTAGGTAACTAAACTACTTCAAGGAAAGAACAGATTATAAGCTATTCAGACCCTTGTTAGCAATCACCCGAATAAAACGCGTATTATACGCGAATTTTTCCGTATCTTACATAAACGTATAATACTTACGTACGTTTGAAAAATTCGGACTTGTACGCGAATTTTAAGCCTGTGGAGTTTTAAACACGTACCGTACGAATTTTTAAAACATTCAGCCAAAAAAACTTGACTAAGAAACCCAACAGTTTTCACTTTCTCGACTCTTGCTGCTATTAAATATTAAGACCGGCACAATTATCAAAAGAAAAGAAGAAAAAATCTCACAGTTGTAACCAAAAAAGAAACCTAAGAATCGCACATGTTGCTTGCAACAATCAAAGAAAAACCTTTCGGTTTTCCATCCTACTTTCACTTTCTTTTTTTTATATAATGTTCCCCAACATCATCTTATTCTCACACTGAACCCTTGTTTATGAAGGAGTAGAGGTGGGTATATATATATATGCCGAATTTTTAGTACCGAATTTGTTCATATGAAACGTACTAAACACGAATTAAATCTAATCCGAATGTTTTTTGTTAGACGATTTTTTGACCGAATTTTTTACCGTATTTTACTTATATTGTGCCGATTTATACTCGTACTTTTGTCGTTCCGAATTTTTTTCCGTTTGCCGAATTGCTAACAAGGATTCAGACCGGCGAAAGGACTTTGATACAGACTATACACTGAAAAGAACAAGAGATAGGTTCAACAAACTACTCGCAAGAAAGATGGATCAAGGGCTTTAATATTCATTTTGATTAATTATTTTATATAGATGAAATTTGGCTGGGATCTGCTCCCATCTTTTCTCAGTTTTATCTGTCGGAAAGATACTCCTTTTGACCAAACAACAAATATCCTTCAGATGCATAAACACTTGTGGCCAAATTACGAAGTGCTAATCTGGCTGGTCCTTCTTAGGTGTTAGAATTACAACATCTAAGAAGTGTGTAGAGATGGAAATAATAGGATGGATTATTATTGATGAGAGACTACATATATAGGAGAGGCTAGCCCCCTCTCCTATTATTCTAAGCAATGTGGGACTAAAGCCCATTAACTGATAACTCTAATATAACACTTAACACCTGGTCCTCACATGTTGGAAATTTATCACTCCCTTTGTATACTCATCACGAACAAAGTGGATATCAATTTCAATATGCTTTATCCGTTCATGAAATACTGGGTTGGTGGCAATATGAATAGCAGATTGGTTATCACACCATAGATCTGCCGCCTGAGATCATGTGTCTTCTCTTAGTTCTTGTAAGAGATGCTTCATATATAATACCTCTGATGTGCAATGAGCAATAGCTCGATATTCTGCTTCTAAGCTTGAGCGTGCTATCACACTTTGTTTCTTGCTCTTCCATGACACTAGATTTTCGCCGATAAATACTGAATAGCCAGATGTAGATCGTCTATCCGTCAGACTTGCTCCCCAGTCAGCATCAGTAAAACACTCAATACGAGTGTGTCCATTATTTTCCATCCGAATTCCTTTTCCTAGATTTTTGACTAGATAATACAGGATTCTGAGAACTGTCTGCCAGTGTGGAACTCTTGGAGAAGCCATAAATCAACTTGCAATAGTTACTGCGAAAGAGATGTCCGGACGAGTCATGACTGCCAAGTAGTTGAGTTTTTCAACTACTCGACGATACTGTTCTGGGTTGGTCATTAGAGCCCCTTCGTCTGGAAGTAACTTTGCCTCTGGATCCATAGGTGAGGTTGCTTCCTTGGCTTGCATCATGCCTGCATCATTTAGTATGTCTAGCACATACTTTCTCTGGGACATTACAATGTCCCGCTTACTCCGTGTGACCTCAATGTCCAAAAAATAGATCAATGATTCCATATCTTTGGTTTGAAATTGTTCTCCCAGAAACTTCTTGAGGCTTTCAATACCCTGACTGTCGTCTCCTATGATTACAATGTCATCAACATAGACACCAAGTAATATCCTTCCAGCTGATGTCTGTCGGTAGAATACGGAATGATCCTTCTTTGATTGACATAAACCAAACTGAGTAACCACATGTGTAAATCGACCAAACTACGCACGGGATGATTGTTTCAGACCATAGAGGGCCTTCATCAGATGACACACTTTATCCTCCCTTGCAATGAACCCGGGAGGTTGCATCACATATACCTCTTCATCAAGATTCCCGTGGAGGAAAGCATTCTTGATATCTAGTTGAAGTAACGGCCAGTCATAGCAAACGGCCAAGACCATGAGGACACGAACAGACGTCATTTTAGCCACAGGAGAGAAGGTCTCGAAGTAATCCTCACCATAGGTTTGAGAGTATCCTTTGGCCACCAGACGAGCCTTTAGTCGATCAAGAGAGCCATGTGGTTTCACCTTGATTGTGAATATTCATTTGCAACCTACTGCCTGTTTACCGGTGGATAAATCGACCAAGTTCCAAGTGTGGTTTTTCCTGAGAGCTTTCATCTCCTCGTTCATAGCAGCACGCCAACCAGGATGTTTGAGCCCTCCTCAGCGGTCATAGGAATCTAAATCCCATCAATAGTAGCCACCAAAGACTGAGTGTGACTGGTAAATCCTTTGTAGCTGTCAACATACAAAGGATGATCACGACAGGCACGACGAGGACGTTCTGGAGACGGAACCGCCGGAGCTGCTGGCAGAACTGGTAGAGCTGCTGGTGAAACAGGTGGAGGCAATTCATTGGAGCCGGAGCTGTTGGTGGAACCGGAGGAGGATGATTCTGTGGGCGATGTCGGCACTGACTGAATTGGTATATGCGGACCATCGGCCTGGAAGACTGGCTCGGTAAGGGAGGGCACCCGTACGGAGGACTGTTGTGTTTGAACAAAAAATAGCAAAAAATCTTCTTCTGGATAGACTAGGGGAGCCGGACCCGTTGATTGTGGGAGTGGAGAAAATTCGGTTTCTACAAAAGTAACATCCCGAGTGAAAAATATCTCTTCAAGATAGGAAAATAATATCGATACCCTTTTTGACCTTTAGGATACCCAAGAAAAATATATTATATTGCCTTAGGATCTAATTTAAAAAGAGTTGGTCGGGTATCCCGAACGTAGCATAAGCAACCAGAGATTCTGGGAGGCAGAGGAAATGGCTCTCGTTCGAGAAAAAACCGAAAAAAAGGGAGTGCTACCATTGAAAACTGACGATGGCATGCGGTTAATAAGATAACAAGTAGTAAGAACCGCATCCGACCAAAATTTCTTGGGAGTACATGCTTGAAACATAAGAGCACGTGTTGTTTCCAAAAGATGGCAATTTTTGCGCTCGGCCACACCATTTTGTTGTGGTGTGTACGCACAAGAAGTTTGGTGGATGATGCCAGTGCGGGCCAAATGTCTATCGAGATCACGAGATAAATACTCATGACCATTGTCACTCCAAAAAATTTTGATTGGAATACTAAATTTTATTTTTATTTCGGCATCAAAGTTGCACCAAATGTTAAACAATTCAGAACGGTTTTTTATTAGATAAACAAAAATGACACGTGAGTAATCATCAACAAAAGTAACAAAGTACTTAAAACCCATAACTGATTCAATCGGACAAGGTCCCCATACATAAGAATACACCAACTCGAAAGGAGCGGAAGCAATTTTATTTTGACTCGCCGGATAGGGAATCCGGTGATGCTTAGCTAAACTACATGGCTCACAATGAAAAGAAGCGGGGATATCTAAAGAAGGGTACATTTTCTGGAGAACTTGGGTTAATGGATGGCCTAACTGATAATGTAACTCAAAAGGATCGAGTTTCATGTCGGCACAGACCACAGAAGAAGCTGCGTCAAACAGGTACAAGCCTCCAGCTACATACCCCTTAGCGATAGTCTTTCCAGTTTCAGGTCTTGAAAAACACAACCACCAGGAAAAAAGGTTACCGAGCAATGCAGTTCACGAGTAATTTGACTAATAGAAATTAAACTAAACGGGTTCCCAGACGTAAGTAAAACAGAATTGAGTGACAGTCCGAAAGAAAAATTGGCACTTCCACAGCCTCGGACTGTCAGGAAACCTCCATTGACAACAGTAATGCCAGAAACACGACATACAGGTACATAATCATGTATCATACATGTGTCACCAGTCATGTGAGAGGACGCACCAGAGTCGATTATCCAATACTTGGGTTTCACTATGCACGCTGCTGAATATCTGGCTGTGGATCCAGACGTAGAAGCTTCACCACGACGTTGAGCCTGAAAATCAAGAAACTATGTATACGAGTCCGAAATCATCTGAATAGATAGGACACCATCATCAGGAGCATCAGTCGTGATATTAATAGCAGGTGATTTAGTGCATTGCCAATAGAAATGGCCAAGTTGACCACAGTTAAAGCAAGTGCGCGGTCTTCCTCCATCACGACCGCCATTGCCACGTCCTCCATCTCGACCAGCACTTTGGCCACCACGTCGGCCACCGCGACCACCACGGAATCATGTACGAGCTGCACCAAGAGCAGAGCGATCAGCAGGAGTATCACCCGGAGTGGTCTCAACTACTTTTGCTGTCCTAAGGACACGATAGTGTAGTTCCAACAGGGACGAAACTTCAGATCCAGCAATAATCTGAGAACGAGCGGAGTCTGCATCGGGGCGGAGAGAGGCAAGATAATCCATGACATGAAGTTACTCACATTGAGCCCTTGTTTCATTAATATCCGACGTAAGTGGTAATACGCGGTCGATCTCATCAGACATATCCTTAAAAGACCCAAAAATGGACCTTATGAGATTTGTCTCCTTGATTTGCTCGGTATACACCAACGACCGAGTCATAGATGAGAGACAAATCGCGTTTTCCATCAAACGCCGCTGCCAGTACCTCCTATAACTCCTTCACGGAGTCCGTATTCTGAACCATGTCTTCCACCGATGGTTCCATTGAATTCATCAACTGTGTAAATAGTCGACTATAATCTATCTCTCATTGCTCAAATACAGTGTTGTAAAAATCCCTCTAGGCGGCCGACTAGTCGCTAGTCGACCGCCGCCAACTCGACTAGGGGCTAGTCCCCGACTAGTCACTTGTCGGCCACCGTCGACTCGATTAGGGGCTGGTCAATCCAAAAATTAGCTAAATTGGTACTAGTCTGGGCTGCCGTCGACTTCGTCAAGACAGCCGTCGTCGACTCTTTACTTTGTTGTTGCATTTTTCTATTTTTGAAAAAAGTGACTAGCCTACTCTTTTTTTTATTTTTACTTTTGCTTTGTTATCTCTTTGCTACTGTTGTTGTGGCTCTTTTTTTAATTTTTGCTTGTTACTTTTTTTTGCTTTTGCTTGCTACTGCGGCTGTAACTCTCCGTGCAAAATAGTAAGTTAACATATTATTTAAATATTTATCGAAATAGAAATTTATGCAAAATAATAAATAAGAAAATGCACTGTAGTCTGCGATAATTAAAAGTTCAACAATTAACATATTATTTTTTAAAATATTTTTATAACATATATATATATATATATATATATATATATATATATATATATATATTCATTAAAAAATTTAAACCGACTAATCCGACTAGTCCCCGAGTAGTCCGATTAATCCGTAGTCCCCACGAACCGACTAGCAGCCGACTAGCAATTTTTACAACCTTGCTCAAATATGGGATCATCGTCTGCTGGAGGATTGTCAGTCAGATGTTTGGACAACCGCATTCCGCAAAACGTCTTCTCGACCTTCTTTCTCCATGTCGAGTAGTCCTCTGGTCCTTCCAACCGTCGATCGACAAGTCGAATAGAGAAAATTATCGTGCTAGTGCCTGGTGGTCCCCTAGTATGTTGCTAACACTAGTATCTGTGGCACTGCTATTCGTCTTAGAATCTGCCATCTTTCAAGATTTCTGAATCGACTGTCGACTTTGATATTTCCGATCTGGATAATCACAGCAACTCTGCCAATGCGCTAAACACGGAGCCAGAATCGGCACGCACGCATAGGAAGCAGAGAGTGTGGACCACAAGTCAGGACAGAGAGATAACCCATGTTAACCTCTGTGAGATCCTGGTGTGAAGATCAAGGAAAGAAACAAAGATTTATGCAAAACAAACCACATGTTTGCTCTTTGTTAAATTTTCGAATAGATCATTGAGAGTCAGAGGTTCCAGCAAACATATGTTTACCCTCTGAGAATCCCAACGATTTGTTTTTTTTTTGGAACTAGGTTAGGGTTTAGAGTGGTTAGGTGGCGGCTGGAGGAAGGGGGAAAGGATTAGGGTTAGGGTTTTGAGTCATGGAAAAGGGGAAAGGAGGGCTGTGAAGGGGGGGAGGCACTGAAAGGGGGGAAGGGCCAGCAGTAGTAGCAGTAGCAGTAGCAGTAGCAGTAGTAGCAGCAGCAGTAAAAGGGGGGAGGTGCTGGAAGGGGGGTGAGGCGTTGGAAGGGGGGAAGGGCCAGTAGTAGTAAAAGGGGGGGAGGCGCTGGAAGGTGGGGAAGGGGAGGCGCTGGAAGGGGGGGGGTCGGCTGATGTGGGGGGGGGGGGGGGGGGGGGGGGGTCGGCAGCAGACAGGAGTAGCAGCAGCAGTAGGAGAGGGGGGGGTGCGGCGGCGGCTAGAAGGTGTTGGGGGGGTGGTAGATTAGGGTTAGGGTTTTTTTTGTGGAGAAAGAGAGTGGTGGGTGACGGATAGGATTTTGGCTCTGATAACATGTAGAGATGAAAATAATAGGATGGATTATTATTGATGAGAGACTATATATATATGAGAGGCTAGCCCCCTCTCCTAATATTCTAAGCAATGTGGGACTAAAGCCCATTAACTAATAACTCTAATATAACACTTAACAAAGTGCAATGATGGTGTTATAAGCATATTAGGGAGTAAGTCCAATGTTCTTTGTAGAAGACCGTTTTATATGCTTAAAATGAGTGATCCTGTGGATAAGCTGGTGTTCAGATTAGTCCCAATAGACAAGATTACCCCTCAAAGGAAGTACACACTGTACAAGAATTTCACAGGCAAAGAAGCTATAAGCAAGAGACGAATTTCATAAAACCTCAAGGCTAGTTGGCATGATACGAAATTAAGAGAAGCAAATACATCAATAAAGTCTGACTATTTACATATATGAATAATTTACAGAAGTATTGGAGGGTACCTCTCTGGTTATTTATGATTAGAATAGCAGATGCCCCAGCAGCTTCTGCAATTTCTGCCTTAGTTGTAAATTTGCAGCCACCCCGGTGAACAAGGAGGACATCTCCATCGAGCTAACATAACAGCATTTTATTTGTTTAGTTCCAAACTGGTATACAAAGTGAAAACTTACATCTTAATAGGAAAACCCAGGGAGCAAAAACAAAAGAACCTTGTTGTTAGGTTTAGTGCAGCAATCAGGAGGATCTGCTAGGGAAAGCCGAGTTTGATTGGCATGTTTCTCTTTAGACTCCACCATTTTGCCAAATCGAGCAGTGACACCAACAAATTCCCAATCTTCTTTGCCATTAATAGATGTCTGGACTTTTACCTGACGAACATAGATATATAGGCTTATGATTTATTAGATAGAAGGAAAACAGATAAGCCTAATTCTCTAAAATATAACAAGTTCAGAGAGTCTATCTACTTAAAGAAAATGCTAAAACTTTGCACATGAGTAAAGAAAGAAAACTTTATATGTACATGGTGGACAGGGAATATGAGAGTTACAAAGTAATGGCATTGGAACGCACACTAAGGGAATATGAGAGGTACAATCTAAGTGATGATAATGATCATTGTACCTTTTTCTACTTATAATAGATTTTCTTTCCTCATGAAGTAATGGTGTGTTTACAATTTAAGGAGTGAAGGTGTTCCAAATGAGTGGCTTAAGAACTCAAGTTAACGTATTCAAAGGGGGAAAACGATCTTGAAGTGTTGAAATAGTTTGTTATATTTTGATAATCTCTTGGCTATTTATAACCTTACAACCTCCTCATTACATTAATTCTCTATAGGAATATCCTATGGCATATTCCAACATACCAAATATACTAATAGGATATTCCAACACATATTCCAACATACCAAAAATACCAATAGGATATTCCAACACTCCCCCTCAAGATGGACGAAAGATATTCACTAAGCCCATCTTGTCACATCCTCTCATCATGATGACAGAGCTAAGCCCCTTGGTCAGTCCGTCTGCTACCTGATCTTTGGTTGGAACATAGCCCAGCTCTAGTAGTCCACTATCCAGCTTTTCTTTGATGAAGAATCTGTCAATCTCGATATGCTTGGTCCTGTCATGTTGTACTGGATTGTTGGCAATATTAATAGCTGACTGGTTGTCACACCATAGCTTCATCTTGGCTCCCTGGTCCAGCTTCAGCTCCATCAGCATATTCTTCAACTACAATAGCTCTGTGACTCCCAATGCCATAGCTCTATACTCTGCTTTAGCTGTTGATCTGGCCACCACTGATTGCTTCTTACTCCTCCAAGAGACCAAGTTGCCTCCTACAAATATGCAGTATCCCGAGGTGGATCTCCTGTCGTCAGCACAGCTAGTCCAGTCAGAATCACAATAGCCCTCGAAGCTCACATGATTATTCCTTCTGAAAATCAGTCCCTTCCCAGGGCCTCCCTTCAAGTACCTCAGAATCTGGTACACTGCGTCCATATGATCCTTCCGGCGGTCATGCATGTAGCGGCTCACTACGCTGACCGCAAAACTGATATCAAGTCGGATGTGGCTCAAGTAGATCAACTTGCCCACCAATCTCTGATATCTATCCCGGTCAACTGGTTCTTCGGCTTCAGCATCCAGCTTGAACTTCTGGTTTATCGGTATCGTAGCTGGTTTGCATCACATCATCCATGTTTCTGTAAGCAGGTCCAGTACATACTTCCTCTGAGAAAGAACAATTCTCTCTGTATCTCGAGCAATCTCAATCCCAAGGAAGTATCGAAGAGGGCCAAGATCCTTCACCTCGAACTCCTTGCCAAACTTCCCCTTGAGTTGGACGATCTTTTGCTCATCATCGCCTGTGATAATCATATCATCCACATACGCCGCAAGCATGGTGATGTGGCCTCCACTTCGTCTGAAGAACACAGTATGATCAGCATTGATTTGCTGATATCCCATTCCTATCATTGCTCTCCTGAACATGTCAAACCACGCTCGAGGAGACTGCTTCAGTCCATAGAGGGACTTCTTCAGCCTGCAGACCTTACCTTCTGTCTGATTGGTGCCGAATTCTGTTGGTATCTCCATGTACACCTCCTCCACTAGATCCCCATGAAGAAATGTATTCTTCACATCCAGTTGGTGTAGCTTCCATCCTCCATTGGCTGTCAGAGAGATCAAGGTCCTGACAGTACTCATCTTCGCCATTGGTACAAAAGTCTCGTCATAGTCGATGTCGTACGTCTGACTGTATCCTTTTGCCACCAGTCGAGCTTTGTAGTGCTCAACCTGTCCATCTGGGTTCTGCTTCACAGTGAAAATCCACTTGCATCCGACTGCTCTCTTCCCTTCTGGCAGTCTCACCAGGTCTCAAGTTCAGTTCTTCTCCAGAGCTCCCAACTCCTCGTGCATCGCTACTTTCCACTTTGGATCATTCTTGGCTACCTGCCAATTGTTAGGTACAGTAACACTATCCAATGATGCAATAAAAGCTCCATGAGAAGAAGAGATGATTATATGAGACAAATTTAGCAAGGTCCCAACCATATTTATCAGGAGATTTTCCCGCATTGCTGCGAGTGGATCTCCATACTGATAATGGTTGGGGAGGAGGAGAAGGAAGGATATCACCTGAAGGGGAAGGTGGTGGTGTAGGTGTCTCAGAGTCAAGATGGGCGCAGGCAAGGGACTTAGCACTGACGCTGTAGGAACTAGTCCTGCAAGTTGCTTCTCTCGTCTACTGTAGGTAAGTATCTCCCCCTGAGCTGTGGGTCTAACACCTCTTATTTCCTCCCCGTCCCTTTTCACCTTCCTGTATCCTATTTGTTCCTCCATGCCATACTTCGAGATCAGTCAAAATGCTTCCTATCAACTCCCCCCCTCACCTCAAACTTGCAGTATCAGGTGAGATATTTGGGTTTTCCTCCTGACTATAGTATGGCTCATGTTCCCTGAAGTAAACATCCATACTTACAAATTTCCTTTTTTCCACTGGACTCCAACATACGTAGCCCTTCTGAGTTTTCGAGTAGCCCACAAAGATACACTTGATTGTTCGAGGATCAAGCTTCCCTACCAACGGTCTGTTGTCCTTCACAAAGCATACGCAGCCAAACACATTTAGTGGGAGCATCCCACTATTATTTTCCTGCAGCATCTCGCATGGAGACCTCCATCCCAACACCTTCGAAGGCATCATGTTGATCAGTTGAGCTGATGTCAACACTGCATATCCCCACAGACTCTGTGGGACATTCATGCCTATCATCATATTTCTCGCCACTTCCAGGAGGTGTCTGTTCTTCCTTTCCGCTACTCCGTTCTGTGCTGGTGTATATGCACAGGTGGTCTGATGTCGTATCCCTTGGGCGGACAAGTATTCCGAAAGTGTCTTGTTGGTGTACTCCGTTCCATTATCAGATCTCGGTACCTTCACCACTGTCTTGTACTGAGTATGGACATGTTTGTGAAAGTTCTGAAAACATGAGGGGACCTCACTCTTATTTTTCATCAAATACAGCCAAGTAGTATGAGAAAAACAATCTATGAAGGTAACAAAATATTTGTAACCGTTCATAGGAGCAGTACAAGGCCCCCAGACATCAGATTGTACCACATCAAAAACAGACGAGCTCCTATGACCGCTACTAGCATATAAACTCCTAGTAAGTTTGCATAACTCACAAGCATCACAAACTAATTTCTCTTTATTAACTTCTTCATAAATTGTAGGGTACAATTTGCTTAAAACATCAAATAAAGAGTGGCCCAACCTCCTGTAGTGGAGTCGCAATGTATCTTCCGCACTCATCTTCTTCAGTCCTTCCATCCCTACCATTTTCGTCATAGATACTAATGCTGAATCCAGCCCTTCTCGATCCAGGTACCACAGTCCATCATGCCAAGTGCCAGTCCCAAGTCTTCGTCCCGTCTTTTTCTCCTGGAAGATCACCTTAGGAATATCAAAGGAAACAATACATTTTAGTTGAAGGATGATGGAACTAGTGGACAAAGACTGACTGAAAAAGGAGCATGCAAAACATTGGATAATCTTACCGAACCCGTACAATTTACAGTACCCTTACCGACCACTGGCTGGAATGTCCCATTAGCTGTTTGAATGTTGTCTGTCGATGGTAGGTGAGTGTAGGAGGAGAACTCACTAGCCTTCCCCGTCATGTATCGAGATGCTCCCGAGTTAATTATCCAGTCTGACGATCGAGGAGAATATATAGATGCAAGAACAAGTGGATCGTTAGTACCTTCAGATGGATGGACATACATGGCAGAGAATGAGGTAGAAGCCTCCTCGCTTCCCTCGTTTGACGTCCTCTGCTTCCTTCTGAGTGATTCAGCATGGCCATCAGTACCTTGTCCTCCTCAGTAAAAGTACCATCAGCTCCTTCATTGCCTTCTGCTACCAGTAGGTTTGCTCGATAGCTTCCTCGACCACCTCGTCGACCTCTAAGACCACGGCCTCGTCCTCCGAAGGTTCCCCGTCCACCGAATTGCTCGCGTCCACCGCCTGAATCTCCCTCCTTAGGTAGTTTAGTGCAAGCATGTCGATGATGGCCCATCTCCCCGCAGTTGTTGCACTGCCGATTATGCTGTCAATACTCTCCTTTCGGACCTATGTCGTCCAAACTGGTGGCCACTAGTGCTGACTTCTCTCCTTTCGGACCTATGTCGTCCAAACTGGTGGCCACTAGTGCTGACTTCTCTTCAGGAGGGCCACTTGTCCCTGCTTGCAGTTTGATGCGTGTTTCTTCCTAGATCATTGCCGAGATAGCCTCCTCAAGGGTAGGGATCTTCGGTTGGGCTATAAGTAGGGCTGTCCTCTGAGCAAATGTTGCAGTCAGTCCTTTAAGGAACTCCATTGTCCTCTCCCTTGATCTGAAAAAGGAGCATGCAAAACATTGGATAATCTTACCGAACCCGTACAATTTACAGTACCCTTACCGACCACTGGCTGGAATGTCCCATTAGCTGTTTGAATGTTGTCTGTCGATGGTAGGTGAGTGTAGGAGGAGAACTCACTAGCCTTTCCCGTCATGTATCGAGATGCTCCCGAGTTAATTATCCAGTCTGACGATCGAGGAGAATATATAGATGCAAGAACAAGTGGATCGTTAGTACCTTCAGATGGATGGACATACATGGCAGAGAATGAGGTAGAAGCCTCCTCGCTTCCCTCGTTTGACGTCCTCTGCTTCCTTCTGAGTGATTCAGCATGGCCATCAGTACCTTGTCCTCCTCAGTAAAAGTACCATCAGCTCCTTCATTGCCTTCTGCTACCAGTAGGTTTGCTCGATAGCTTCCTCGACCACCTCGTCGACCTCTAAGACCACGGCCTCGTCCTCCGAAGGTTCCCCGTCCACCGAATTGCTCGCGTCCACCGCCTGAATCTCCCTCCTTAGGTAGTTTAGTGCAAGCATGTCGATGATGGCCCATCTCCCCGCAGTTGTTGCACTGCCGATTATGCTGTCAATACTCTCCTTTCGGACCTATGTCGTCCAAACTGGTGGCCACTAGTGCTGACTTCTCTTCAGGAGGGCCACTTGTCCCTGCTTGCAGTTTGATGCGTGTTTCTTCCTAGATCATTGCCGAGATAGCCTCCTCAAGGGTAGGGATCTTCGGTTGGGCTATAAGTAGGGCTGTCCTCTGAGCAAATGTTGCAGTCAGTCCTTTAAGGAACTTCATTGTCCTCTCCTGCAGACATACATGTCTCTCCTTGCACTTCGGGTCCCCACAGCTTGTCCGATTTAAGGAGTGATCGTAATCCAACCACAGTCGCTCCAGCTCTGTGGCGTATTCTTGCACCGTCTTCTCTCCTTGAACGGTGTCATCAATCTCTCCCTTGATCTGAAAAACTCGTAAATTGTTCCCCACGCCATCGTATGTCCTCCTCAACTTCTCCCATACGTCCTTGACCATCTCAATGCCGTCTACGGTGGCGGCAATAGACTGGACTAAGGAGTTGAGAAGTCAGATGTAGATCACCATATGAGTGGACTTCCACTCGTCGCATCCCACCGAGCCCTCATCCGGCTCTGTCTTCTCGCCCGACAGGAACTCCTCCAGGTTCTTTCCTGCGAGGATTCTTCTCACCCGTCGTGACCAACTCAGATAGGTGGCTGGTCCATCCAGCTTCAGATCGATGCAGGGAAGCTCCAACTTTGGCGACGTTCGTGTCGTGCTCTCACCAGCTGACACCTTCATCAACTTCATCAACGTCGTAACCTCTGCAGGATCCAGCTTCTTGATGATCTCCTCCATCGATGCTTCTCATCTCCGATCACGTCACGTCCGCTCCACGACTTATGCTCGTCTTCGTCGTCCGCTCCTAGATCCGAACCTGTCTGTTTTTATCAGATCTAGGCATCGGTGTTCTCTTTCGGAATGATCCGAACCATGGCAACAATGGCGCGGTTGCGTGCAGCGGGGGGGACGCGTGCACGTGCCACGACAGCGGCAGCCGCAGCAGCAGCAACAGTAGCGGCGGAAAAGAGGGGGGCGCTGCTGCTGTGCGCAAGGTGGGGGGGCGTCTGCTGTGGAAGAGGGGAAATAGGAGGGGGGAAAGGTTTGGTGGCGGCTAGGGTTAGGGTTTATAGAAAGGTGGCTCTGATACCATGTTGAAATAGTTGTTATATTTTATTGACAATCTCTTGACTATTTATAGCCTTACAACCTCCTCATTTCATTAACTCTCTATAGGACCTATGGCATATTCTAACATACCAAATATACTAATAGGATATTCCAACACATATTCCAACATACCAAAAATACCAATAGGATATTCCAACATGAAGTAAGGTTCAAATTATTAAAATCGGTTTTAGACCCTTCTTATGAGTATTGTTTCGGTGGTTTCAGATAAGAGTTTCGAAGTTTATCGCTTCAAAAAGACAAACATTAATTATTAAAAAAAGCCATAAAAATTATTTAATAAATTTAGGCATAATTTTATGTATTATTTGTTGTTTCTAACATTGAAATGAATAATATTCAAATTGATGGTTCTTTCACTAGCAAAGTATAGATAGTTTTGAGAACAATTAAGATAGATAAATGCTACGAATTTATAGATACACAACTTTGACAAATGATAATGGTCACAATATGTTAATAAGGAATCTTATCGACACATTCTAGTGTGCTGATCCATATCTTGATCTTCTACATGTCCTCGGCTCAACGATTCGCTTGAAATCCGTATAAAGACATCGTCAATAATCACAAGATTAATGAACTCTGCTTCTCCATAATGGCTAGTCCCTCGCAATGAGCATCTGACTTCCTGTTATTGTTACTGACTTGACCCGTTGCTGAATGAAGATTTTGGCAACAATCGGTGGCCCGTCCCCTCGTAATGAGTACTCAGCTTCCCGTAAGTTACTCAGTCCCTTGCCGAATGAACACTTGAATTTACATTGGTAACTTGTCTTATTGCAAATGAGTACACATTTTCCATAGGTGACTCGACCCCTTGCCAAATGAACACCTAGGTTCCCATTAACAACTTTGTCCCCTTATAAATGAGTACGGCTCCTCGTGACTCGACCTCTTGCCGAATGATCACTTGGTTCCTGTTGGTGGCTCCTCCCCTCACAAATGGATACTTGGCTCCCGTAAGTGACTCGGTTCCTCGTTGAATGAACAGTTGGGTTCCAGCTAGTTGCTCGTCTCCTCACGAATATCCGTACCCCTCGCGGATCATTCCCCATGTGCTCTTTGACATCTATATCATAATCTTGGATCTCCAAACACAAAATCTCACACTTCAAAACCCAAACAATGCTCCTATACCTAGCCACAGTTGTTGACAATATTCACCCACGTCCACTCATCCGAAAATTACAACCTAACATGAATCTTCATCCAAACCACATTCACACCTCAAAGTTCCACCATTGCCCCTGCCATTTTCTTCGATTTGTGCCCGGAGGTGTTGCACAGAGCAAATTTGAATGTAAAGGTTGCATCAGAAGCAAGAACAATATGGAGGCACCTTCCGTGACGAAATCGCACACGGAGGTGCTGCCTGGAACCGGATCTACACACACGGTACTGGCCAGTATCGGCCGGTATTGGTGGGGGTTAGTATCGGGTCAGATTTGGGACATGTCAATACCAATTCAACGACGAATACGTATAGGCCGATACGGGAAACCTTGTCTTAGAGACAGTTCTAGACAACAACCCCCCCAACCCCCTCCTCTAGTCCCCCTTTCTCTCTACAAAAATCTTGCCCTCAAGAATACAAAAATCTTGCCCTCAAGAACATAAAACATTAGGCATTACCTAACCATGTAAATTCATGCTTCTAGTCCTGAATAACAGAAGTTCCTTTTTCTGACCAAGCTTCATGCTTTATAAGTTCTCAAGGAGATGAAACAACTGATCTTCATATGATGCACAAAGTCAATCTGCTAAGCCCTTATTTCTTGGCAAGAAAACTGTTCATCCCCAAAGCAATTAAAACACTCAGCGACCGCAAGCAAACGGAAGCTAAATATTGTAGCCTGTACAGTTATTATTATAGGTGCCTCTTTAGTTCTAAACTGCGAGTTCCGAAAAATAAGATGTGATACAAGTTATGTGCACTGTGCTACCAATTAGCCCACAATGAACAATTCCCAGATGAGAAATTTTGCAGGACAATCACAAGACTGGAAAACCATAATAAACATTAGAAATTTTCTCAGACACTTCCTACTAACCAATAGTCAACAAGTAACCCTTCCAATTTCAAAGGCTGGAGAAAGCTCATAGACTAAAAGAACATGGAAATTTTCCACACCATGAACTTTAAAAAACTTCTCATGCCATGTAACAGAAAAGTGCAAATTGGTCACAAACTAACCCACAAATTAGATCCTAGGTCTGAACAAAAACTCATCATGGGCTAATAGAACATCGAAAATTAAGAAAACCCAGATGGCAAAGGTTGAATCTTTTCTCACCAGAATTAAGTTATTAGAACAGCATGGAAAATTAAGAAGACCCAGGTGATAAAATTTGAAAATAAAAATAAAAATCTTACCAGAACAAAGTTATTGGAACAGCATGGGAAATTAAGAAGACCCAAGTGATAAAAATTGAATCTTTTCTAACCAGAACAAATTTACTAGAAACGGCATGGAAAATCAAGAAGACCCAGGTGATAAAAATTGAATCTTTTTTTACCAGGACAAACTTGTTGGAACATCCAGGGATCTTTGGGGCCTTGTCATCCTCATGGCTGATGTCCCCGCCATAGGCCAGAGCTGGAAGAAGCAGAAGCACAGCCAGAAGTGCCCATAATGCCGCCATGGCTTCTGATTGTGATGATGAGAGTAAGGAAAAAGAAAGAGAGAGCGCTTCGTTTTGGAAGAAAAGAGAGTTTTATAAAGTGTTTAGTATTTTAAAGTATTCGAACAAGAAATAGGAATTTTCTTTTCTTTTTTTTAAGTAACCCATGGTAAAAAAAATAAAAATAAAAATAAAAATAAAAAATAAAAAATTGCAATGTCCAACATAACCCATGATACTTTATGCACACTGCCTTGCATGTCATTGGCTCATTATCTCTCATTTTCACATATACCCACATCTCTTCCGTAATTCGATTCCAAAACCGTTCATCTAACTAAAAATATTATATCTCTTCTCACTGACCACACAAACCACTAACACTACGTTTGGGAAGGAGGGAAAATAGAGGGAGGGAAAAATTTGAGGGAAAAGTGGAGGAAAAATTAGAAACTAAGTTGTTTGGAAAGGGATGAAAGAAATAGGAGGAGGGGAATCTGGAGGGAAAATTTTGGTAGGTCCCACCAAAAAATTTTCCTCCCAAAACCGGGAGGAAAATGTACGTGCTTGAGGGAATTGGGTAATATTTACCCAATTACCCCTCAATCAATTCTCTTTCTTTTTCTAAGTTGTCTGTTCATATTCTTTTTTCTTATTTTTTTTTTCGGGTAGTATATATATTTCTCTCCTATCAGCTTACATTTCACAAAAATATTATCGGTTGTGATTGCTACATATCAGGTAATCAAACTATCTTATCACTTTTATTTTGTTCTATTTTTAAATTTTGTTGATTTTAAATTTTGTTCAAATATTTAACATACGTCAATTTCTGTACATGAAGTTTCTGTGTAATTTGTGTGTAGTTTGTTTAAACAAATATTTAACAAACTGTTTTATCACAAGGTTAAACAAAATATGTCTCTATAAAATATAGGAGTTTCTGTGTAGTTTGTTATAGATATACATGAAGTTTAAATTTACATATGTTAATTCATGTATGAGTCTATTAATTTGATTATTTTAAAGATTATATTTCATCATTTAAATCTTAAATCGAATATACGACTTTATATTTTGATTTATTTACAGTTTAAATTCATATAAACTATTGTATTATCTCTAACAATGAAAACATAATATAAGCCAAAAAAGTCAAATTTTAAATCTTAAGCAAATATTAATTTTATCTACAACTCACGTATAAGACATCTAAAAAATAAATAAATAAATATCGTAGGAGTTTAATTGCTATAAAGTTTATTATTTTAAAGATAATATTTTATTATTTAAATCTTAATTCAAATATAAGATTTTGTATTTTGATTTATTTATTAGTTAAATTTCTTACATTACTGTATTATCTCTAATAATAAAAAATGTAAATATAAACATATATAGCTAATCTTAAAAAAATCTAGTTAATGTACACTCACGTATATAGTTAATCTTAAAAAATTTACAACTCACATGTATAGTTAATCTACAATTCACGTACATATAGTTTATCTTAAAAAATCTACACCTCACATATATAGTTAATATTAAAAAATCATAAACGTCAGTTGTAGACACCTCATAAATATATATTTATGATTTTTGAGATATCTCTAGCAAAAGAAAATCATAAATATAAGATTTTTTTTTTTGTTTATGAGGTGTCTTATAGATTTATTTATTAGTTAACTTCATATATATTACTGGATTAGTTAATCTACAACTCACGTTATGAGACACCTCATAAATAAAACTTACCGATGAGTTTAACTCCTATCAATTGATTATTTTAAAAATCATGAAAAAATTAAGGACAAATCAGTAATTTTATCTATCTCCCACAAACAAACAAAAGTTAATTTTTCACTTTTTCTCTCCCCATTTTTTGGTCATCCAAAAAAAAAAAAAAAAGGTAAAGTTAACTTTTCTCTCCCTCAATTTTTCTTCCTCTCAAATTTTCCTCTCCCTCCCCTCCTATGTTCCCAAACATAGTGTAAAGTTCGATCGAACAAGTATGGAACTTACCATTTAAGTCTCTCTTTTTTAACTTTAAAGTGTTTAATATATATAACAATAATAATAATATCTATAAATGATAAATTATAAAGTTAGTTTATTATTTAGTTCGTAAGTACAAAAAAGACCATCGTAACAATCAATAAATTTAATTATAAAATATATAAGCAATTCTAATTGTTGCTTCTTTATGTTTTCTTTAGTTCTATAAACATACAAAAAAAAAACTACTTTCGAACTTTATAAATTATTAAATATTTTCAGTGTCCAAAATAAACATTTGGTTCATAAATTAGCAGTTAAATAGTTTTCAATGCCAATAAAACTAGCTTTCAAATTATTAAATAATTTTGATTTTATTTTTATTTTTTAAAATTTTATGCACACACACAATTGGAGGACTCGAACATTGTTGGTCCCTCCGGGTGTCCGCTCAAATTATTAAATAAATTTGATTTTATTGTTATTTGAAGATGAAATAATTTTACATTATGTTGACAAAAATATTTGATGGTGAATTTTTTTTTTTTCGTCCTAATAAATTTGTGTTTAAAATAATTTAAGAATAAAATAGTCAATACGTATATTTATAATATACTTTAATGTACTAAAAAAAACAAATAATAATACTAAAATATACTGAAAAATAAATAATATTTATACTTTAAAGTACTAACGTTCAATCCTACTATAGAAATTCAAATAAGAATTTGCAATATAAACTTGTAATATGAATAATACACGTGAATTTCACTATATAAAAAAAAGTGTGCTTATTTTTTTGTAACCCCTTGAAAAAAATCAAAAGATTAAATGCATGTAATCCATCCAACGTTGTTTCATGGTTGAGTTTAAAAAATTAAGAACTCATGCTCTCTATGTTTTGTCTTCAAGGAGTTGGCTTTGATGACTTGACTTTATATAAGCCGTGAAGTGTACGGAGTGGGATGCCATTGGTAGGGCCCTTTAGAGGATCACAATCACCTGATAGTGAATAATAATAGACCACCTTAAATTTGTGAAATTGCATATTTTATGACACCCCCTCTCTTACGGAATAAATTGTAAATTACAGTAACACGGCTAATTTAAATTGTATTGCATGTTACTTTAGTGATATTACTTTTGTACTAGACCATTGGAGAAAAAAAACCGGCATCGGACTTTATCGTGTCTCTATGTGACAGAGGTTCGTCTTCGACTAGATCTGTTTGATCTAACAAACCAAACCTCCACAAGGAATGGGAAGGCTTAGATCTTTTAACGACTATGATGAGTGTTACTAAACTAACTGTCGAATAATATATTAATTATTTTATTTTTTAGCATCTGGAAATTGCTGAGAAACCCAATTTCGGGGTGGACTTTTATGAAATGTCCACCCGCTGCATAAGTTTTATGAAATACCCAGAATTAAGTATTTTCACGTTAAATATTCCAAGATTCCCTTTTAGATGTCACCCGCTGGGAAATGCTATTTTTATAATACCGAAACTGTCCCTCCGCGCGAATTGGTCATCTATATGTATTTGAATTCAAAAAACTCAGATCTGGATTGCGATTTTCGTCTTCTTCTTCTTCACGGGAAATCTGAATTCCATTGCTCTCATATTCAGCAGAGATCGCAAAAATCGTTCGTAGTTCGGTGTGTTTTTCTTCAGTCGAACTCAGATCATCGCTCGTCATCATCATCACCATCATCATCATCTTCATCGTGGAGACATTTGAAGTTTTTTCGACGATTAGGTCAATTGTGGAGAGAAGATCTTTCTTCTTCTTTTCCATAAGAATTATCATCGTTTTGAAAGAAGAACGAAACTCTTTATTCATGAAAAAACTAAATTAACGTTTTAACACTGTAAATGACCATTCTCCGTGTAAACTAACACGGAGAATGCCATTCTCCGTTTTATTTAAAACGGAGAATGCCGTTCTCCGTGTTTCTAACACGGAGAATGACCATTCTCCTGCGTTTTAACACTGGAATGACCATTCTCCGTCTTAATTAGGACGGAGAATGACCATTCTCCGTCTTAATTAACACGGAGAATGACATTCTCCGTTTTATTTAACACGGAGAATGGCATTCTCCGTGTTTCTAACACGAAGAATGGTCATTCTCCTGCGTTTTAACACTGGTATGACCATTCTCCGTGATAAATTACACGGAGAATGACATTCTCCGTGTAAATTAAGACGGAGAATGGTCATTCTCCGTTTAATTTAGCACGGAGAATGGCCATTCTCCGTCTTAATTAGGACGGAGAATGCCATTCTCCGTTTTATTTAACACGGAGAATGACATTCTTCGTTTTATTTAACACGGAGAATGGCATTCTCCGTGTTTCTAACACGGAGAATGGTCATTCTCCTGCGTTTTAACACTGGAATGACCATTCTCCGTGTAAATTAAGACGGAGAATGTCATTCTCCGTGTTACTAACACGGAGAATGGTCATTCTCCGTGTAAATTAAGACGGAGAATGTCATTCTCCGTGTTACTAATACGGAGAATGACCACCCTCATGCGAAAATTAACATTTTTCGTGTTCTAAACGGAGAATGGCCATTCTCCTGCATTTTATGGTCAGCTGAAACTTTGGAGGGCCATAACTTTTGACTGGGAGGTCGAAACGAGGTCCCGTTTGTCGCAAAATGAGCGTATCGTCGAGGAGACTGAAAGTAACCGCTTCATCGTTAGACGGCCTTCCGAAATTTTAGAATCGCAAAAAAATGATGTTTGGACCTCCGTTTTAGCACTTTTGCCGTTCGTCCCGGTCTTTCCGAAATTTTCCGACGAGTTTTTAAAGATTTTTGAGGAGAAAACCTAGATTCGAAAGTGAGCAGCGTATGGAAGAAGATGGAGTATTGAAACATTTTTTTTAAGAGCAGTTTTGTGGGTGTTTCCAATAAATTAAAAGGAAGGGCAAAAGGGTCATTTGGAACCCGCTTTGAATAAGTTTCTCTAATTCTGGGCACGCGATGAAATTTTTTTAGCGGTGGGTTTTACATAAAACTTTTTTAGTTTTTGGGCATTTCATAAATCTTCCCTTTTAGCATACTTATTGTATATTTTTTTTAGTTTTAGGGATATCTTTTCAAATATTTTGTAATTTCTGTAAATATTAACCAAGATTTCTAACAACTTTTTATATGATTTATTCACAATGCAGTCTCCATTTTCAATACTAATCGTTCGGAGACTAATCTTGAAATATCTCCATGTTAATTGCATTAGTAATTTGTTTAGGGTGGGTCATTTGTACAATTAAGGAATTGTTTGTTGGAGTTTTTTTTTGACTTGTAGAGAGCTTGCTCTCAACAAGTCATGTAAATTTAGTCCCACAGTGGCTAGAAAAACTCATGGGTATCTCAATATAACTCCTCTTGAGGAGTAGAGAGATGCACATGGGGTGGTGACCATAAGGAGGGGACCATGTCACGTCCAGAACCAGAATACTAGAGAGCCGGAGACAGACACAGCCAGCTACGTACATTGAAGTGAATTCCACCTCACAATACGGTCACGGCTGTCAAGATGCATGAGGGTTTACTACAAGCCATTAGTCTCTTAGGGTCAAGAACAAGCCTAGTGTCTCAATCTCAAGCAAGCAAGTAAATGTAATATGATAGTAGATCATCAGACATACAAAGTAAGGCGTCCCAAACATTACATATTCAAATGATCATGAAGCTAGTCATACAAAATGCGAAGACTAGCAAGAGTTTAAGTCATACATGATCAACCCTAGGATATGTCAATCATGTTACCGCAATTAAGCAGACAGGAATGTAAATTCAACACGAGCTAACACTTGCTCGACGGCTAAATGCCTCAAAAGAATAATTTTACAATAGAGTGGGAGAGCAAAATAAAATCCACTCGTTGCCAGGATTTCTTCTAGTGGTCATCATCTGGCAGGAAGACTGGAAGATCCTCGAGTGCTACTCCAAAATCTGGTCATACAAAACCAGCTGGATCAGACTCCAGAAAAAGCAAGTGCCACAAGGGAGGCTTCACTTAAGAACTAAAACCAGCATATTAGCACATGAGACATCAAGGATAATAAAAGATATGAGTTAAAGAAATCAGGATGATAAACGATAAGACAACTAAGGGACTATTCTGGTAGCCAAGTTACAACCCGTAAACCAAACAAGGACCGGGGTTGTAATCCTTCACCTGAACAGAACTTAGTCTCTAACCAATTATCGACAAGAGTAAAGCATAACAGTAATGTGCTGAAATGACCATGTACTGGTCTTGCCTAGACAAGACTAGACGGGACTCCATCCATCAATCACGGCCAAGCAATGAGTACGGCTTGATACTTTAACTAACTAGGGTTATCACAAGCTTAGTTACTAACAAGATGCATCAAGATATTCCAACAGCCACAAGCCCTGCAGTATTAATCCAGGTTATCCAGTCACAAGTTGAGAGAGTTGGATTAGGTAACTTGGGGGTGCAACACATGACAGTGTGCTAGAAATGTGCCCTACTCGATGGCAGGCTACAAGTCCAATTAGAGTGCCCAGATAACGGGACTGCATGTAGCTGGAAAATCTCTTCATGAACTACTTGATCAATCTAGTCATTATCCTAGTCAGATTCAGTACGAATCCCTGACCGTGGAAATCAAGAATTCGTATCCTAGACATGATGTAAGACGAGACATGTAGCTTATATAAGCACAAACACCCACGGTGTCAAGACAAGAGTTACTTAGCAAGTCAAGATAGCCGTCACAACAGCATATCGAGATTATCATGTTAGGTTTACTTATCAAGAGTGCGCTACGACGGGCCACTATCATGTCATGTTACTTGTCAAGAGTGCTCCACGACGGATCACTATCAAGAATCATCATGTAAAGGTTACTTGTTAAG
Organism: Iris pallida; assembly: GCA_029216955.1. Lineage (NCBI taxonomy): Eukaryota > Viridiplantae > Streptophyta > Magnoliopsida > Asparagales > Iridaceae > Iris > Iris pallida. Next base: position 29,939,522 of record JANAVB010003398.1, read on the forward strand.
AGTGTGCCACAATGGGCCACTATCATGCCATGTTACTTGTTACTGGTTAAGAGTACGTCTTAACAGGCCACTATCGTGTTCTATCCGTACATTATCATGAATGAGAGAAACTTGTATAAAATAGCTAGTAACATATTCTTGAAGCCAAAGAAAAGATCTATAATTTTCATGTTGAAAGTTGGAAGAAATTCTGGCCACAATTCAGCCAAATAGGACATAAAACAGCCAAAAACAGCCAAAATAGGCACTATACGGCATTCTGCGGCACTATGCAGCATTCTGCGGCACTATGCGGCCTCCTGTGGCACTATGTGGCCTCCTGCGGTACTATGCGGCCTCCTGCGCTACTATGCGGCATGCTGCATCACCATACGGCACTATGCGGCAGGCTGCACTATGCGACAGGCTGCATCACCATGCGGTATTATGCGGCATGCTGTACTATACGGTAGTCTACACTATACAGCAGGCTGTACTATACGACAGGCTGTACTATGCGGTAGTCTACACTATGTGGCACTATTTGTCACGACCCGCACCCTGTATAGGGGCACGAGAAGTGGATACGTCCAGCCTACGCCGCAGTGTCGGCGGTAGTAAGCTGTCCTAGGTTGCTAACTAATCTCATGCAGTGTATATAATGTACTTGTCCAGATGTCAGCTCCGAATGGAGGACAAGTAAAGGATAGGATATAATCAATCACAGTCTAAAACATGATAAGATAACACAGAAGTTATACCTAAGGAATTAAAGACAACAACAACTAACTACTAAAATAATACAACAATGTCTCAAACAAACTTAATACAAACTCAATATCTTAACTTTAATACAACAAGTCAAAACATGAAAGCTAAAGTAGTCTACTAGCTAATCTCCTGAATCACTCCTGAGAGTCGGGACCAAAGGTAGCTAATCCCTCGCCAGGTCCATGGTAAGTAGGGCATGTGTCCTCAGGATTATCATCTGTAATATTTTCAACAGGTCCAATCAGGACAGGAACGAGTACAACTCATCTAGAAAATCCAAGTAAATGACAAAGAACTATAAAGCAGTTATAGACAGTTTTATTGATGAGCATGGCAGTTTTATACAGGTAATGATGGCATAGAGAAACAGTAAGATACAAGAAAAAAAGGTAACTAAAACAAGAGAAGAATCACGGCAATGAAGACTGTAATAAAAGCTAACTGAACTAGAATAACATGTATGAGTCCAAATAGTACGATATAAGTCTAATGTAATCCCAGTGTGAGTCCAGTCCATATAATCCGATACCAGATGATTTCCGGTACAAGATGAGTCCAACAGTGATCAATGAATCCAGGGTGAGTCCAACTATGATCTAACAGTGTGTTTTAAAATACCGAGGTCGACATGTAAACGGCTGTAGGTATTAGGCACATCTCTCACTGATCGGGCAAGAGATGGCTATGCTTTCGGTAGATTCCAGTGGGAGATTCCGAATTTGGGGTATGTCTACATGTCTTACTTAATATTTCTCCGCCCAGCAAGTGAATCCAAAATCGACAAAAGAATCGAGATGAGTCTGGCCAATACATGATGATTCCAGAAATGATTTCGGAATGATTCCAATGACTCCAGTAATAGAGGCCAGCAAGTAAGGTATGTGTCGATACATGAATCCAGAAATATCCATACGTGTTGATACAGAGAATCATATAGAACTAACTAGAACTGAAATACAGTAATTGACAAATAAATGAGAGAACTAACAGAGAATGTACTCGCCTGATACTCTGGAAAGAGTAGTGTAATATCAGATATCTGTACCAGGGTCACAATGTCCTAAAATAGAGCAATACAGTTATGACATGTCTAATATAAAGATAAATGAAATCTACAATACAATCTATATGAATTCTAAGCCAATCTAGGTCAAAGTCAAACTTGGTCAACTCTTCAGTCAAACTAAGTTAAATTAAGTCATACTAGGTCACAAGAAGTTAAACTAAGTCATACAAGGTCAAACAAGGTTAAACAAGTCTAATCTAGGTTAAAGTCAACTCTTGGTCAAACATTCTAGCCAAACTAGTCAAGTTATCTAGGGTTTAGTCAATAATGGTCAGACTAGTCAATATGGTCAAACTAGGTCAAAGTCTAGACTAACTAAAATTTTGGTTAAACATAGACTAGTCAACAAGGTAATTAGGTCAAGGGTCAACTCTATAAGGCTATCTCAAACCAATCATAGGCCATCATGTCTTAGGATACCAAGGATTCTATACCACAAAGCTAAGGCATAACCAATCTCCTATACAAGTATATCACACAAAATATATATAGTACAATACCAACCTTAATCCTATAATCAAGCAAATCCCATACTCCAACTCAAGTCATGACTCAACTCTAAGTATTCCACTTAACCCCATTCATATCTTAATCTACATAGTATTATCCTCATAATCCATATGGTTAACCTAATCATCTAGTTAGGGTTTAGTCAAACCTTAGTCAAACAGTCCTTCTATGTTCATCCAAGTCATTTCTAGGTCAATTTGGTCATGGTTGACCTATAGTTGACTTTGGTCAACCATGGTCAACAAGGGTCAACTTGCTAGTCAACCTAGGTCTACTAGACCTATTGGTCAATCCTAAATTGCTACTAACCATAGGCTAGAGTATCTAAGGCACTATATATAGGTGTCTATATCTATACATTATAGGCATACACTATGTATACCATAGGCCAAATCTACTATATATACATATCAATATACAAAACCTATTATATATATACCAATATATATCACCATATATATATAATACCATATATATACTCAACTATACATATGCCAATATCTATATACATAACCAACTAGATCTTAACGCCAATATATATACTCAACTACTATATATACATATCAATATACAAAACCTAGATCTGAACGCCGTCTTCGGGATGTCCTGCTCTCTGACTCTGATCTTGTGGTATCCTGACCGCAAGTCTATCTTCGAAAAAACTGAAGCCCCCTTGACTTGATCAAACAAGTCATCTATCCTCGGGAGAGGGTATCTGTTCTTGATTGTCACTGAGTTCAAGGTACGATAATCAACACATAGCCTGGACGTACCATCCTTCTTTTTCACAAGAAGCATCGGGGCTCCCCAAGGCGATCCACTAGCACGAATGAATCCCTTGGTTCTAAGTTCTTCAATCATCTTGTACAAAACCTCCAACTCTGAAGGCGCCATTCTGTAGACTCGCTCTGATACTGGTGCTGTCCCGGGAATCAAGTCAATGGTGAACTCGATCTCCCGCTCTGGTGGCATCCTTGGAAGTTCCTCTGGGAAGACATCTGGAAACTCTTCAACTATCCGGGGCAACTGCACTGCTGCTACTGCCATCCGTAATACTGGAGGAGATGGCTCTACTGTGCCTCTGGAAAATGAAAACTCTGGCTCTCCGGGAATACTAAAGACAACTCTGCCAATATGGCAGTCTATCCTAACATAATGGTTCCTCAACCAATCCATGCCTAGGACTATATCATAGTCTGCCATAGGGAACTCTATGAGCCTAGCGGGGAACTCTCTACCGCTAACTACGATCCGACACGAGGAAAACACTCGATCTACTCCCACAAGACCATTACCAGTAAGTATATTGAGCCTCACTGATAATGACTCGGGTTCCAATCCTATCCGTGTCGCGAATCGTGCAGACATGAATGAATGCGATGCACCAGAATCAAATAATACAGATGCTGGAAAGGTGTTGACGAGAATAGTACCTGCCACTACCTCACCTGGTGTAACTTCTTCTTCTTCCATGGTCATCATCATAGCCTGACCTCTAGCTGCGGGTCCCCTCTGCTGGAAACCCCTCTGTCGGTTCTGTGCTGGAGCCTGGGTGAACTGCTGCTGGTTCTGCTGCTGAAAGGCCTGGCCTGAGGCAACAATGGCCTCGGGTACTGCTGTTGCTGCTGCTGCTGGACTGGAACTGGGGCTGGTCCTCTCACCGAAGAACTAGAAAGGTTGGATGATGATGGACCTCCCCTATTCGAGCAGGTCCCTATCTGGTGGTCTGCTCCTCCACAAGCCAGGCACAACCCCTGTGCCCTACGACACTCTGCCACTACATGGCCCGGCTTCCCGTAATGAGAATATCCCACCGCGGAAGACTGCTTCTGCTTCTGCTGCTGCAGGTACGTCGGGGTCGAATGCTGAACCGACGTCACTGAGGCCGCCCGCCTCGGAGTTCCAATGGTTATACCCCTAGCTGCCGGGACTGGAGCTGAAGATTGGTACATCTGGTTGTGGGACCGCTTCCTGCCTCCGGTTCTGTCCACAATTCTCCGGGAGGTATACTCATGCCTCCTTGCTGCCTTCAACACTGCATCGAACGTCTGGTGCTCGAACTGCTCGACAGCCAATAATATCTCTAAATGCAGCCCTTGCTGGAACCGCTGAGCCCTATCAAACTCGGTCGCCACCAAAGTGGGGGCAAACCTACTCAGCCTGGAAAACTCGGTCGCATAGCCATCGACCGTCCTGCCTCCTTGCTTCAAGTTGGTGAATCTGGTCTGCAGGTCGTACTGTGCCACCGCATCGAAGTACTTTGTCTGGAACCTCTCTCTGAACGTCGCCCAAGTGACTGGTGCCGCTAACCCCATGGCCTGAGCTGCCCACCAATCGCGAGCCAAGTCTAACAACTGTAGGCGTACTACCGCCACCTTCTCATTTTCAGGTGTCCTAGCTGCTTCTAGAACCACCTCGGTATCCTGAAGCCAAGCGTCCGCGGCAATCGCATCTTCACTGCCGTCAAAGAAGGGAGGGTTCAAGCGCTTGAAACTGTTGGCCGCCTGATTCCCTTGGGGACCTCCTCGGTTTAGTGCATCATGAACTTCCTGGTGCAAGGCGTCGCCTCGACGATCTTGAGATGCAAGCAGTTCTCTGATAAGCCCTACCAAAGGTCCCTCATCCTGTCTAGCTGGTTGAACGGGCGGAGCTGCCTGAACTGGAGGTTCTGAGCCTCCGGGAAGCATAACTCGGGAGGCTACTCCAGAGTGCTGAGCTTGATCTTCCTGGCGCTGGGGTGCTTGTTGAGCTTCCTCTGGCTGGTTGGCAGGTCCGGGAGCAATGCTGCTGAAGAAGACGACATAGGGAACAGTAAGAAAAGGACCAGGACAGATCAATGATACAAGCATGTGATCAGGTCAAGAATCTCAGGGATTTGAAGATACGAGCAGAGATCAAGGGCGAATATTGATTGAGACATCTATTCGGTAAACCCTCACATTTCTTGATTGACAAGACCTGCATGGGCCACCACTTAAACCATGTCACGCCCCAGAACCAGAATACTGGAGAGCAGGGGCAGACATAGCCAGCTACGTATATTGAAATAGAATACATCTCAACTATACGGTCACGGCTGTCTAGATATGAGGGTTTACTACAAGCCAGCAGTCTCTTAAGGTCAAGCCTATTGTCTCAATCTCAAGCAATTAACTGAGTTACAAAATATTAGAGCATCAAATATATATATATATAAGGCATCCCAAATATTACATATTGGATGATCATGAAGCTAGTCGTACAAAATGATAGGACTAGCAAGAGTTCAGTCATACATGATCAACCCTAGGATTTGTTAATCATGTTTACAGCCCGTAGGCAGACAGTAAGTAAATGTGCATCGAGCTAACAGGTGCTCGTCGGCAAACGCCTCAAAAGAATAAATTTATATATAAGTGGGTAAAACAAAAAGGAAAAACCCACTCGTAGCCCGGGTTCCGTCTAGTGTTCACCATTGGACTGGAAGCTTGGTAGATCCTCGGGAGCTGCTCCGAAATCTGGCCACACAAAACCAGCTGGGTCAAACCCCAGAAAGAGCAAGTGCCACAAAGAGGCCACAAATAAGAACAAAAGCCAGCATATCAGAACATAAAGAATAAAAGAAAGTACAAGTAGTAAAGTACACAGGGCAATAAACGACTAGGGACGTGGAACCATTCCGGGAGCCAGGTTACAATCCTTAAACCAAACAAGGACCGGGATTGTACCCCTTCGCTGAATAGCTCACTGTCTCTACCCATTTATCGATAGAGATAAGTAAAACAATCATGATCAAGAGTTCCAGGTACAGGGCTAGACAAGACTTAGACAGAGCTGGACACCATTCATTCACAATCGGCCAAGCAACTACTACGACTTACTACTTTAACTAACTAGGGTTATCACAAGCCTAATTACTAACAAGATGCAAGTGAGAATTTCCAGTCCCAAGCCCTGCAGACCATCCAGTTATCCTTCCGCGGGTTGAGAGTTATAGGTGGGTACATTGCCCGGGAGACAAATGTACCCTTAGGTGACTTAGAGGGTACAACACATGACAGTGTGCTGGAAATGTGCTCTACTCGTCGGCAAGCTACAAGTCCATTAAAGCGCCCAGATAACGAGATTGCCTGTGACTGGGAATTCTCCATGTTCTAGTTTGATCTAATAATTAGCCTAATCCAATTTAGCGCGAGTCCCTGGCCGTGGTACCCAGGAAGTCACGTCCTAGACATGATGCAAGACAAGACAAGTGGATTGTACAAGCAAGCAAGCAGGAGCACCCACGGTGTCAAGTTGATTATACGAGTCAAGTTACAAGTTACAAGTCAAGTCAAGTCAGGTCAAGTACAGGTCAAGTCAAGTACATGTCAAGAGTGCGCCGCCACGGGCCACTATCAAGTTAGGTTGGTGATGTCAGGAGTGCACCACTACGGGTCACTATCGTGTTATGCTAGTTCCTTGCCATACCAAGCCATATACAATAGTCATTCCAAACATATTAAGTAAAAATCAGTTCGTGACAAAAGGCGTAAGGATATAAAATGGACGTAAAATATCTAATAAAATACCAATATATATAGGACTATAGAAGAGCCAAGCTTAAAGAAATAAAAATTCATCATAGACAAGTAGGTTGTGCAAGGGGGTCAGGGGTTGGGCTGCGCAGGGTATGTACTGCGCATGGAAGAGCTGCGCAAGAGTTGCCTTGCGCAAGGGTTACCTTGCGCAAGGGTAGACTGCGCAGGGGTTCAAGGGGCACAGGGTTAAAGGGGCACAGGGGATGCCTTGCGCATCAATTGGATTGCGCAAGGGAGGATTGCACAAGGGTAGACTGCGCAGAGTATGGACTGCGCAATGGTCGAGTGCGCAGGGGTTACTTTGTGCATGGCTGGCTTGCGCATGGCTAGCTTGCGCCAGCGCAATCCAGCGCAACGCAAAGCACTGGCTGAGCCTATGCACAATTGGCCATGCACTAAAGAGCACAGGCCGGGGTGCGCAAACGGTTATGTGCTAAAGAGCACTGGCCGAGAGCCTTCACCAAGGCTGAGATGAACTCCTCAAGAACACCAAAAACTTCAAATCTTCATAACTTAGCCAAATCAAAACCAAATCTAGAGTTTCAAAGTTCTAACTTGAGTAAAATCGAATTCTCTTCCACATGGAAGCATCAAAACATGCAAAAATCGAAGTTTAATAGATCAAAACCAAGGATTTTCGAAAATAGTTAAAACCTAGATCTAGAAGAATGAAAGCTCCAAATCACAAAATATCAAGTTCTAAAGTTGTTCTCCATGGCCTAATCTAGTTAATGGACAAATAAAAAGTGGTGCTTATTTGATGGCAAGGTGCACTTGCCTATGGTGTGGGGAGTTGTGTGGAAGAAGGAAGAAGAAGAAGTTGTAAGAAATTAATGGAGTTATGGAGGAGAGAGAAGAAGTTGGTGGGTTTTAATGAGGGTGGTTGTGATGGAATGGAGGTGGAGAATAGGCTAAGGTGTTCCACTCATGATGAACCAAACCAAACCAAACCAACTCCACAAAATAAAACCAAGCCATGGTCCAAACCCATTTACGAGAAACTAAAATCCGCAAGTCGAGAAAATAAAATACGTGCCAAAAATCAAATTACGAGTACAAATACGAAATACAGGAAATGGGGGTGACAATCTGTCTGCGGATGATATACTGAACTGAACTTGAGACGAGTCCCCAAGCTCTCTTGAAGACTCCGCCAAAAGTGTGATGTATATCTTGAGTCTCTGTCTGATATGATACTAACTGTCACTCCATGCAATCTGACTATCTGCCTGAGGTACATCTATGCTAGCTGATTCGTCGACTGACCAATTCTGAAGGGAAAAAAATAAGCTACCTTCGTGAGACGATCAACTATAACCCAGATGGCATCTCTCCCAGCTGGGAATTTAGGTAACCCAGTTACAAAATCTCTGGTAATGTGCTCCAATTTTCATTCTAGGATCGGTAAAGGTTGAAAAAGTCCAGCTGGTCTCTGATGTTCATCCTTAACTTGCTGACAAACTAAACAATGAGAGACAAACCGGGCTATCTCCCTCTTCATGCCATTTCACCAGAAATGCTTACGGATGTCTCGGTACATCTTTGTGCCACCGGGATGAATTGAATACTGAGAACTGTGAGCCTCTGCCATGATCTCCTGTCTGATATCACCACTGGATACACAAAGACGTCTCCCATGTCGGAGAGTACCATCTTCGTTAATACATAACTCTGCTCTCCGACCTGCTTCACACTCTGCTCTGAGCTGCTGAAGCTTGGAATCTGCTGATTACGCCATCTTAATCCTCTCAACTATACTGGACTGAACTTGTATACTGGCCATCAATGCTACATTGGTAGGAAGAACAACTTCATTACCCATCTTATGAAGATCTGCTAACAATTCTGGTTGTGCTGTTAGGATATAAACTCTGGCTCTTCTACTCAATGCATCTGCAACAACGTTGGCCTTCCCAGGATGATACTGCAAGTTGATGTCATAATCGACAAGTAGCTCTAGCCATCTTCTTTGACGTATATTAAGATCCTTCTGGGTAAACACATACTTAAGACTCTTGTGGTCGGTAAAAATCTCCACCCGATCTCCATATAAATAATGTCTCCAAAGCTTAAGTACAAAAACCACCATTGCTAATTCCAAGTCATGGGTAGGATAATTTCTCTCATGATCACGAAGCTGACATGACGCATAAGCTACTACCTTACCATGCTGCATCAAGACGCACCCCAATCCCTTGCCGGAAGCGTCACAATAGAATAAAAATCCTCCAGTCCCATCTGGAAGCGTGAGAATGGGTACCGTCATCAATCTCTGCTTCAACTTCTTAAATGAACTCTGACACTCTACTGCCCAAGCAAACTGCACATCCTTGCGGGTCAACTGTGTCAGTGGTGCTGAAATCCGAGCGAAGTCTGATACAAACCGCCGGTAATAGCCAGCCAATCCTAGGAAACTCCGAACTTCTGCAACGGTACAGGGATCTGGCCATGTCTCTATAGCCACTATCTTCTGGGGTCTACTTCCACTCTACCTCTGGTGATGATGTGACCTAAGTACGAGATACGATCCAGCCAAAACTCGTACTTACTAAACTTCGCGTACAACTGGTGCTCTCTGAGAATCTGAAAAACTACACGAAGATGCTGTTCATGGTCCGCTTCACTCTTGCTATAGACCAAGATGTCATCTATAAACACTATCACGAACTGGTCCAAATAGGGCATGAAGATACGATTCATGAGGTCCATGAATACGGCTGGCGCATTGGTTACTCCAAATGGCATAACAAGGAACTCCCAATGCCCATATCTGGATCTGAATGCTGTCTTCAGGATGTCTTGCTCTCTGACTCTGATCTGATGGTATCCTGACCGCAAGTCAATCTTCGAGAATACTGCCGCTCCTCTGAGTTGATCAAATAAATCATCTATCCTTGGTAGAGGATATTTGTTCATGATTGTTACAGAGTTCAAGGTACGATAATCAACACATAATCTTGACATACCATCCTTCTTTTTTTACAAGAAGTATCGGGGCTTCCCAAGGTGATCCACTAGCACGAATGAATTCCTTAGTTCTGAGTTCTTCAATCATCTTGTACAAGATCTCTAACTCTGAAGGTGCCATCCTGTAGACTCCCCCTGACACTGGTGCTGTCCCTGGAAGCAAATCAATGGTGAACTCTATCTCTCTCTTTGGGGCATGCCTGGAAGCTCTTCGGGAAACACATCAGGAAACTCTCTTCTACTACTCTGGAAAACTGAACTGCCACTGCTACTGCCATCCGTAATACTGGGGGAAAAGGTTCTACTTTACCCCTAGAGAATGAAAACTCTGCCTCACCGGGAATACCAAAAATAATCATGCCAATATGGCAGTCTATTCTTGCGTATTGCTCCTTCAACTAATCCATTCCTAGGACCACATCATAATCGGCCATCGAAAATTCTATCAACCTAGCGGAAAATTCTCTACCGCTAACTAAGATTCGACACGAGGAAAACACTATCTACTCCCACAAGACCATTACCAGTAAGTATATTGAGCCTTACTGATAATGACTCGGGCTCCAGTCCTATCCGTATAGCAAATCATGCAGACATAAATGAATACGATGCACCCGAATCAAATAATACTGATACTGGAAAAGAGTTGACGAGAATGGTACCTACCACCACCTCACCTGAAGCTAACTCTTCTGCTACGGTCAGAGCCATAGCCTGACCTTGCCTTCTTGGTGCTGGTCCCCTCTGCTGGTGACCTCTCTGCTGGTTCTGAATCTGAGCTTGGGCATACTGCTGAGCCTGAGGCGGCAATGGCCTCAGAGGCTGGTACTGCTGCTGCAGTGGTGCTAGACCCCTAACCGATAGACTGGTTAGGTTTGATGATGACGAACTTGTTCTATTCGGACATGACCCTATCTTGTGATCCGGTACCCCATAAGCCAAGCACAATCCCTGTGCTCTGCGATACACTGATACTACATGTCCTGGCTTCCCATAATGAGTGCAGCCCATTGCGGAAGACTGCTTCTGCTTCTGTTGCTGAGGATACGCCGGCGTCGAGTGCTGAAATGACGAAACTGTGGTCGCCCTCCTAAGAGCTCCAATAGTCAAAGTCCTAGCTGCCGGGGCTGGTGCTGAAGACTGGGACATCTGCTCATGAGACCTCTTCCGTCCTCTGCTTCTATCTACAACCCTCTGTGAAGTATACTCATGCCTCTTCGCTGCTCGCAAGACGACATCAAACGTCTGGTGCTCAAACTGCTACATTGCTATAATGATCTCTAGGTAGAGCCCCTGTTAGAATCGCTGGGCTCGATCCAATTCGGTTGCCACCAAGGTGGAAGCAAATCGACTGAGTCTAGAAAACTCGACCGCATATCCATCGACCATCCTGCCCATCTGCTTAAGATTGGTAAATCTCGTCTGCAGATCATACCGAGCTACTGCGTCGAAGTACTTGATCTGGAACTTGTTGCTGAATACCGCCCATGAGACAGGCGTCGGTAATCCAACTGCTAGCATCGTCCACCAACTGCGGGCTAAATCCAATAACTGCAGGCGCACAACGGCCACCTTCTCTTCCTCAAGAATCCTGGCTGCTTCCAGGATAACATCTGTGTCCTGAAGCCATGCATCAGCAGCAATAGCATCTTCAGTACCGTCAAAGAAAGGAGGATTCAGACGCTTGAAGCTGTTGGCCGCGTTGTTCCCTTGGTAACCAACTCTGTCCATGGCATCTTGTACTGTCTGGTGCAGGACATCACCCCGATGATCTTAAGATGCAAGCAATTCCCTGATGAGACCTACCAGGGTTTCATTATCAGGCTCTGCAGGCTGGACTGGCTGGACTGGGGGCTCTGGATCCCTGGAATGCATAACTCGGAAGGCCGCTCCAGAGTGCTGGGCTTGGTTTCCAGGTTGCTGCTGGTCCACTAGAGGTGCTCCACCTTGCTGATCGGTAGGACCAGGAACAATACCGCTGAAGAAACGACATAGAGAACAATAAGAAAGGACCATGATAGATCGATGATATAAGCATGTAATCAGGTCAAGATTTTGGAAAGATTAGAAGACACGAGTAGAGATCAAGGGCGAGTGTTGATTGAGACAGCTATTCAGTGAAACCCTCACACATCTTGATTTACAAGACCTGCATGGGCCACCACTTAAACCGTGTCACGCCCCAGAACCAGAATACTGGAGAGCGGGAGACAGACACAGCCAGCTACGTACATTGAAGTGAATCTCACCACGCAATACGGTCACGACTGTCTAGATGCGTGGGGGTTTACTACAAGCCATTAGTCTCTTAGGGTCAAGAACAAGCCTAGTGTCTCAATCTCAAGCAAGCAAGTAAATGTAACAAGATGATCATGAAGCTAGTCATACAAAATGCGAAGACTAGCAAGAGTTTAAGTCATACATGATCAACCCTAGGATATGTCAATCATGTTACAGCCATTAGGCAGACAAGAATGTAAATTCAACATGAGCTAATACTTGCTCGACGACTAAATACCTCAAAAGAATAATTTTACAATAGAGTGGGAGAGCAAAATAAAATCTACTCGTTGTCAGGGTTTCTGTAACACCCACTTTTCTAAAATAAGGGTAATTTTGAAATTTTGTATTTTAAATCATCAAAATATTAGATTTTAGTCATGATATAATTTTTGGTGATTTTTAGTTATTTTAAAACTATTTAAAATGGTGATATGTGAATTTGGTGTTTTGATAGTGTAACCTTAGTCATGCATGACCTAGAAGACTAATCATGATCATGGAGACCTAATCATGTGTTTAGAATCTCATATTTTCACTTTTTAGCCTAAGGGTATTTTGGTCATTTTGACACTTTTGTGAAATTGTAAATTATATGAATAAAATATGTGCTAGTTAATTATTTGAGACTTGACCTAGAAGTTTAGCCTAATCTAGATGTTAGTCATGACCCTAGAGACTAAGTTAGAGGGTTTCAACTAAGTAATCAAATTAGATTAATATCTAGATATTTTGTTAGTGGTTACTTTAGTTGTGACCCCTTAGATTGGCTTGAATTTGTTGCAGAAGCCTTGACCACTCATCCTAAACCCTAACCCTAACCTAATGGCAGCCATCAAACACTCCCCCTATAAATACAACACACTAACCCTTTAGCATTATTTTTAAATCATTTTAATTACCTCTTTTGTGTTCTTCCCCAATTCTTCCCCTAATATCCAAATTAAGTCTAATTTGATCCTAATCGATTGCATCATCATCCCCAATAGTAGAGGGTACTAAGGGAGGCTAGTTAGCAAGGTTTCGAAGTGGATTGACCGTTCAAAATGGAGAAGAACACCTTCCCCTTATTCATTTTTCATTGAGGTTTCACCCTCGATAGGTAATTGCCCTAAAACCTATTTAAATTTCATTTTCTTTCCATAGATGCATTCATTTAGGGTTCCCCTAGGTGTAGCCTATGTTTGGTAGGAATTCGTGTCCATTTTATGTCCGTATCGGACACGTATCGGGGTTTTAATAAGGTGTTCGATAAAATATTTGTGAGAAATAAATTGTGTTAATTTCAGAATCTAATTGAATAGAAAATTAGGTTATTATGTGTATATCACTAAACAATTTGACTGAGCACGAATTCGAGTCGTGTTCGTGTCCAAAATGGACACGAACTCACTGCACGAGCAGCCGCACACATGTTCTGCTGCCACACGTGTCGTGCTCACTGCACAGACCATTTGGAACGACCAAAATTGGTGTGGAGGTCGGGGCAGTGACTGAAAAGTCACTCCCAAAGTTTCACGACACGTCGTGTCGTGTCGGATACGAAAACACGTGCGCACTGATTTTACACACACTGTGCACGCGTGGGAAAATCGCACTGACGCGCACTTCGTGTCGTATCCTTTAACCACTAGGACACAATTCAGGGTGATGTGTGTGTAGCCCTATACCCCCTCTACGTGCGTGTATGAGCCCATGGGTGTTCGTGCCCTATGTTGTGCGCAATCGTGCACGATACGGCTGCACGAGACAGTCTTCACTGACTATTTCGAACTGAGTTCGAACCTTGTTTGGACACCTCGTGTCCCCTTGTTTGAACACGAGAACAACCCTTTAACACTTGTACACGTGTATAACCCCTTTACACACATTAATTGGTATTTAAACTTGGTTTTTGAAATCAATTTCGAGTTGCAAATGACAGGTTTCATGAAACTCTGATACTGTGTTTAAAATTAGGATTTTTATGTGTTTAACTGAATTTAAATTTACATTGTACATGTTGTAAGTGCACTGATAGGATGTTAGATAATTGGGGAGTAAATTGTAGGATGTTGCTTTCAATTTCATTATTTAGTTAACTGAACTGTTAAAATTTCTGAGTATTAAATCAACGAATGATGTAAACTGAAATTTATGCAGGATACCTATGAACTGAAATTAAGAAATGGGGTTTCATCCTTAACTGAAATCAGAGTACATTTTAAAACTAAGAACCTGAGATATAGGTTTGATTAGATAACTGAAATTGGTTTGATTCCTGAGAATAGGGTTTTCGAAAAAAACAGTGAACTGATAAGTTCACTGATACTTGTTCCTTCTAGTAATACTTCACTAATTTTGGGGATTCGAATACAAATTATTAGTTTATCTCTGTGTATATACATATATAAGTATATTTGTATGTATTTACTGTATGTGTGTGTCTATATATCACTAGAGTATGCACATATGTATGAGAGTTGATGTTGATACCTGAGAAAGGTTGAGTGGATAGGTGTATCCTGAGATGTTGAATGTGGGGATCGAGTTTAGGCCTATAGCAGACATCTCCAATAGCAGTAGCAGCAGTAGAGTAGAGTTAATTTCATGTTACATTTAAGTTTAGACCATCTTCTCTTCCATTCATGGTTAAGACAATTCCCTCTAGGTTCAGTTCTTAGGATAATAGGACTTGATCTGTCCTTTGTATTTGGTTTAGGTTGTGCATGGTGCAGTCCACCTTTGTTTAATGGTTCAGTCATGGAATGAATGTATCATTCCAGATGTCCCACTGCCTAGATGGATTCATGATCTTTCCACCTTGCCTTGACCAATTCCATATCTTAAGTATTAGAAAATTTAGACCATACTATATTTTGAAGATAGTGGTTCAGCCACATTATTAAGTTCAAACCTTTATCCTATATATCCTGTCCATTCTGAGTTTAGTCTAAGATATTAGTATTATAGTATGAAGGGAGTAGGTTCAGTGAAAAGCTTATGTGGAATGTGGAGAGCTCAGTTGTGTAGCCCATCTATGAGTCAACCCCTATATTTAAAGGTCATTATATATATGTGCTTATCCTCAAGTATACTTTATATATACCTTCATGTGGTTGGTAAGGGTTTTAGGAAGTATACTCTATAGCTTTAAAATAAGGATGTAGTACATAGTGAATATTAAAATTTGATTTTAAGAGGAGGTTTTGATACCACTTGTGAACATTACCACTAATGATCTAACTTAGCCAAAGCCCTAGATTAGACTAAACCAACTAGGTTTGACCAAGTTGACAATTGACCAAGATTGACTAGTGTTGACCCAAATTGACCCTTGATAGCCTTGTTGTTGACCTTGATTGGTGTTGACCAAAGTTGACCAAGAGTTGACTTTGGCCTAGATTGACCTAGAAATCATGTAGATGCATTGTACACTTCATTTATAACTCCCTTGTATACATCATGACTTGTGTTGCTTTAAATAGGACTCAGATACCTCATTTCGGACATTGTGTTCTCACAGACATTCAGATCGCAGGCGAGTACATTCTCTGATCGTTTCATACTTGTCACGACTTATATTCTTGCTCTAGATTACTTTACTTGATGCTGACACTTGTTATCACGGATTGGTACTATATGGATCTCTTCTTGGGATGTTATCCCCCTTAGCGAGCGTATCGGATACTTTATGTCGTGTGTTTCATGTACATCATGTATTCCTTGCTCTTGCATTATTCATGTACACTCATGTTCTCTCATGTTCTTTCATATACGCTTATGTACTTTCATGTGCTCTCGTGTACGTTCATGTTTCCTCATGTGCTTCGTGTGTAACCAAAATATCATGTTCGTAACGTAACTTGACTAGATCCTTGTGTATTGATTTTGGGTAGGGGTGAGTATAAATGGTCATGTGATTTACCCATCATGTTCACTCTGTTACTTTTCGTGTGCAACACAGCCTTCTTGGCTGGTGTCCCTCATGTTCACTCATGTACATCATGTTCAATCCAAGCCAATTACATGCCATCTCGTACTCTAAATCACTAGTCACTTACAGTTCTTACTTATCATGTATATATTTCTAGTTATCAAATATCTCTCCTATTTTTATGTACATCTTCTTACAGCGTTTCATGTATCTTACTCTATTGCTTGCTTTATATTTTCCACCATGATATGAACTGCATGAGATGTACTGTACTCGCTTCCGTCCTGACTGGACCTGTTAAAAATATTATAGATGATACCGACGACTTTTGCCCGACTTACTGTGGAGCCCATCTAGACGATACCACTAGACGATACCTGTGAGTTGGACCCACAGGAGGATCTAGCTCTAGCTGAGGACGTCAACCATACTGCTTAGACTAGATTAGCTAGGCTTTATCTTATTTCTTATGTCATTTGTATTGACTTCAGAGTTGTATTATTTTCTGGATGTTGTGATGTTGTGTCGTTTAGACACTTAGACTTTCCTTCTGTTTGTATCTTCCTTTGAGATTTTCATATCTATAATATCTTGTTATTTCTGCCTTAGTTATGATTGAGACTGTATTCTGTATTGTCACCTCCACTCGGAGTGTATATACTGTACAAGTACCTTATATTGTTAGATGTTGTAACCTAGGACATCGTTCTACCGTCAACACTGCGACGTAGACTGGACGTACCCACTTCTCGTGCCCTTACTCTAGGGTGCGGGTTGTGACACATTTTTAGTGGTGGCCCATGCAGGTCGAATTTATGTAGTGGTATTCGAACTAGTGTATCACTACAGCCTGCAGTAGGAGTAGAATATTTTGAGGTACTCAATCATATTAGGAAAAGCTCTTAACCTGATTCTAGTTATCAAAATTCTTGCTACTTTAATACTTCCTTTTGAAATAAACTGTCCTCCCTTGATTTATCGCTTCTATCTTAGTATTGATTCCTTGTTCGATCTGTCTCCAGGATGGTGATCGAGACACGATCGCATCGCTCTGGCCCAGCAGACGCAAGTGAGAGGTCTGCCACCTCTCGCCCGATTATAGACGTTGGGACCGCAGCTCCTCCTATCACTTCGCATGTCGGAGTTTCTATAGCTTTTGGGTGTACACCTCCGCCTGTACAAAGACCTTCCCCCGTCATTCCTGATTTCCCTCGGCAGCAGCAGCAGCAGCAGCTACCTTCCAGATCAGTTGACACGGGGCAGTTGTTCGATTTCCTTCAGAGGATGGTGGAGTCCCAGCGACAGCAGACCGCTCATTTTCAGCAGGGCATAGAGAATGCCCATCAGCTTGCCCTGAAGACAGTGGAGAGAGTTATCGCGCAGCCCCAGACAGGCCAGATTCAGCAGTATCAGCCGAAGACACCAGGGATCCAGGACTTCCAGAAGATGCGTCCGCGGGACTTCCGCGGCATAGAGGAGATTTTGTATGCGGATGACTGGATAGAGCATATCGAGGAGATATTTCGGCTGGCGGAGATACCAGCCCGACTTCAGATCGAGGCGGCAGACAGCCAGTTGCAGGACCTGGCCCGCACTTGGTATCAGACGGACCCTAGAGTGGGGACTGAGGGACAGACATGGGCAACCTTCAAGAAGCTGTTCAAGGAGAAGTTTTTCCCTGACACAGCTCTTGGCGTCCTGGAGACGCAGTTTGAGAGCCTAGTTCAGGGCAGTCGTACTGTCGAGGAGTACGCATGGGAGTTCTGCCGTCTGGACAGATTTGTTGAGGGACTCAGTGAGACGACGAAGGTTTGGAGGTTCCGGAAGGGATTAATCAAGGAAGTCAATTCCTTGACCAAGAGTGACCGGAGTGCCACTTTTGAGAAGATTCTGGTGGGTGCCCTAGCAGCAGAGGATGATCTTGAGCTACAGCTCAAGAGGACACTCATGGAGCCAGCAACAGCGAAGGCCAGGCCAAAAGGCCTCACATACAGATTCAGCAGCAGTATCAGCAGCCGAGGGTCCACTTTCAGCAGCAGCAGTTTCAGGGCCGTGCTCCTTTTCAACAGGTACAGTAGCAGCAGAGACAACAGCAGGCCCCTAGACAGCAGCATGTTATCCCTTGCCCTTTCTGTAAGAAACCAGGGCACGATTGGGGTGAATGCCGGATAAGGCTAGGCAAGTGCCTACTCTGCGGATCATCAGATCATCAGTTGAGATAGTGTCCCGAGTCTGTGGGACGGACAGCTCAGGGAGCAGGAGCCAGGGCTCCAGTAGGCCAGCAGCAGGCTAGAGGAGGCCAGCAGGGACGAGCTTACGCCATGACATTTGAGGATGCTCAGGCTGTAGGAGAGGTGCTTGCAGGTTTTTGTTCTTCTCGATTCCATTCCTACCTTGCCTCGTTATATCCATCTTGAAATTCAATTCTATCTGTTCCTATCTCTCATATTTTGTTGATGAATTTGAATATGGATGTTTTGTTGTTGATTTAATCTTTTACCAAATCATATGGGCTAGGTCGCCTCAATTATGGAATCTAGAGTCTCCTATAGTCATATTGGTTGGTACGGCGAGGGCATAGTCTGTGTTGCAGACTCTATGGGTGTCGTAGCCATGCTTGCTAATATGGCAAGGAATTCTGATTATCATAATTTTGGATAGACGCATATGATTATCAAATTATACTAAAATAATTTCAAAAACCTACTATTTCTATCTTTTGTTTCAGTCTTTCAAAAAATATATAAATAGATAAATTGATAAAAATGTTTTAATTACTACTCTAAGACTTTGAATGTCGGGGTGTTGACCTAGAAGGAGTACTACCATCTTAATTTCTAGGACAAAATTCTTTTAAGGGGGTAGACTTGTAACACCCACTTTTCTAAAAGAAGGGTAATTTTGAAATTTTGTATTTTAAGTCATTAAAATATTAGATTTTAGTCATGATATAATTTTTAGATATTTTAAAACTATTTAAAATGGTGATATGTGAATTTGGTGTTTTGATAGTGTAACCTTAGTCATGTATGACCTAGAAGACTAATCATGATCATGGAGACCTAATCATGTGTTTAGAATCTCATATTTTTACTTTTTAGCCTAAGGGTATTTTGGTCATTTTGACACTTTTGTGAAATTATAAATTATATGAATTAAATATGTGCTAGTTAATTATTTGAGACTTGACCTAGAAGTTTAGCCTAATCTAGATGTTAGTCATGACCCTAGAGACTAAGAGGGTTTCAACTAAGTAATCAAATTAGATTAATATCTAGATATTTTGTTAGTGGAATATTTTAGGCTAAATGTTAAGAAAGGTTACTTTAGTTGTGAGCCCTTAGATTGGCTTGAATTTGTTGAAGAAGCCTTGACCACTCATCCTAAACCCTAACCCTAACCTAATGGCAGCCATCAAACACCCCCCTCTATAAATACAACACATTAACCCTTTAGCATCATTTTAAAATCATTTTAATTGCCTCTTTTGTGTTCTTCCCCTAATATCCAAATTAAGTCCAATTTGATCCTAATCGATTGCATCATCATCCCTAATAGTAGAGGGTACTAAAGGAGGCTAGTTAGCAAGGTTTCGAAGTGGATTGACCGTTCAAATTGGAGAAGAACACCTTCCCCTTATTCATTTTTCATTGAGGTTTCACCCTCGATAGGTAATTGCCCTAAAACCTATTTAAATTTCATTTTCTTTCCATAGATGCATTCATTTAGGATTTTCCTAGGTGTAGCCTAAGTTTGGTAGGAATTCGTGTCCATTTTGTGTCCGTATCGGACACGTATCGGTGTTTTTAATAAGGTGTTCGATAAAATATTTGTGAGAAATAAATTGTGTTAATTTCAGAATCTAATTGAAAGAAAATTAGGTTATTATGTGTATATCACTAAACAATTTGACTGAGCACGAATTCGAGTCATGTCCGTGTCCAAAACGGACACTAACTCACTGCACGAGCAGCCGCTCACATGTCCTGCTGCCACACGTGTCGTGCTCACTGCACAGACCATTTGGAACCACCAAAATTGGTGTGGAGGTCGGGGCAGTGACTGAAAAGTCACTCCCAAAGTTTCACGACACATCGTGTCGTGTCGGACACGAAAACACGCGCGCACTGATTTTACACATACTGTGCACGTGCGGGAAAACCGCACTGACACGCACTTCGTATCGTGTCCTGTAACCACTAGGACACGATTCAGGGTGATGTGTGTGTAGCCCTATACCCCCTCTATGTACGTGCATGAGCCCATGGGTGTTCGTGTCCTGTATTGTGCACAATCGTATACGACACGGCTGCACGAGACAGTCTTCACTGACTGTTTCAAACTGAGTTCGAACCTTGTTTGGACACCTCGTGTCCCCTTGTTTGGACACGAGAACAACCCTTTAACACTTGTACACGTGTATAACCCCTCTGCGCACATTAATTGGTATTTAAACTTGGTTTTCGAAATCAATTTTGAGTTACAAATGACAGGTTTCATGAAACTCTGATACTGTGTTTAAAATTTTACATTGTACATGTTGTAAGTGCACTGATAGGATGTTAGATAACTAGGGAGTAAATGGTTGGATGTTGCTTTCAATTTTATTATTTAGTTAACTGAACTGTTAAAATTTCTGAGTATTAAATCAATGAATGATGTAAACTGAAATTTATGCAGGGGACCTATGAACTGAAATTGAGAAATGGGGTTTCATCCTTAACTGAAATCAGAGTACATTTTTAAACTAAGAACCTGAGATATAGGTTTGATTGGATAACTGAAATTGGTTTGATTCCCCAGAATAGGGTTTTCGAAAAAACTATGAACTGATAAGTTCACTGATACTTGTTCCTTCTAGTGATACTTCACTGATTTTGGGGATTCGAATACAAATTATTAGTTTATCTCTGTGTATATACATATATAAGTATATTTGTATGTATTTACTGTATGTGTGTGTCTATATATCACTAGAGTATGCACATATGTATGAGAGTTGATGTTGATACCTGAGAAAGGTTGAGTGGATAGGTGTATCCTGAGATGTTGAATGTGGGGATCGAGTTTAGGCCTATAGCAGACATCTCCAATAGCAGTAGCAGCAGTAGAGTAGAGTTAATTTCATGTTACATTTAAGTTTAGACCATTTTCTCTTCCTAACTTCATTACCATTCATGGTTAAGACAATTCCCTCTAGGTTCAGTTCTTAGGATAATAGGACTTGATCTGTCCTTTGTATTTGGTTTAGGTTGTGCATGGTGCAGTCCACCTTTGTTTAATGGTTCAGTCATGGAATGAATGTATCATTCCAGATGTCCCACTGCCTAGATGGATTCATGATCTTTCCACCTTGCCTTGACCAATTCCATATCTTAAGTATTAGAAAATTTGGACCATACTATATTTTGAAGATAGTGGTTTAGCCACATTATTAAGTTCAAACCTTTATCCTATATATCTTGTCCATTCTGAGTTTAGTCTAAGATATTAGTATTATAATATGAAGGGAGTAGGTTCAGTGAAAAGCTTGTGTGGAATGAGGAGAGCTCAGTTGTGTAGCCCATCTATGAGTCAACCCCTACATTTATAGGTCATTATATATATGTGCTTACCCTCAAGTATACTTTATATATACCTTCATGTGGTTGGTAAGGGTTTTAGGAAGTATACTCTATAGCTTTAAAATAAGGATGTAGCACATAGTGAATATTAAAATCTAATTTTAAGAGGAGGTTTTGATACCACTTGTAAACATTACCACTAATGATCTAACTTAGCCAAAGCCCTAGATTAGACTAAACCAACTAGGTTTGACCAAGTTGATAATTGACCAAGATTGACTAGTGTTGACCCAAATTGACCCTTGATAGCCTTGTTGTTGACCTTGATTGGTGTTGACCAGAGTTGACCAAGAGTTGACTTTGGCCTAGATTGACCTAGAAATCATGTAGATGCATTGTACACTTCATTTATAACTCCCTTGTATACATCATGACTTGTGTTGCTCTAAATAGGACTCAGATACCTCATTTCGGACAGTATGTTCTCACAGACATTCAGATCGCAGGCGAGTACATTCTCTGATCGTTTCATACTTGTCACGACTTATATTCTTGCTCTAGATTACTTTACTTGATGCTGACACTTGTTATCACGGATTGGTACTATATGGATCTCTTCTTGGGATGTTATCCCCTTTAGGGGGCGCGTCGGATACTTCATGTCGTGTGCTTCATGTACATCATGTATTCTTTGCTCTTGCGTTATTCATGTACACTCATGTTCTCTCATGTTCTTTTATGTACGCTCATGTACTTTCATGTGCTCTCGCGTACGTTCATGTTTCCTCATGTGCTTCGTGTGTAAAACATAATGTTCAGAACGTAACTTGACTAGATCCTTGTGTATTGATTGTGGGTAGGGGTAAGTATAAATGGTCATGTGATTTACCCATCATGTTCACTCTGTTACTTTTCGTGTGCAACACAGCCTCCATGGCTGGTGTCCCTCATGTTCACTCATGTACATCATGTTCAACCCAAGCCAATTATATGCCATCTCGTACTCTAAATCACTAGTC
This sequence comes from Iris pallida, assembly GCA_029216955.1. NCBI lineage: Eukaryota > Viridiplantae > Streptophyta > Magnoliopsida > Asparagales > Iridaceae > Iris > Iris pallida. The sequence continues at coordinate 29,962,153 of JANAVB010003398.1, forward strand.
ACTTACAGTTCTTACTTATCATGTATATATTTCCAGTTATCAAATATCTCTCATGTTTTCATGTACATATTCTTACAGCATTTCATGTATCTTACTCTATTGCTTGCTTTATATTTCCTGCCATGATATGAACTACATGAGATGTATTGTGCTCACTCCCGTCCTGACTGGACCTGTTGAAAATATTATAGATAAGGTGAAAGAGTTGGATTAGGTGACTTGGGGGTGCAACACACGACAGTGTGCTGGAAATGTGTCCTACTCGACGGTAGGCTACAAGTCCAATTAGAGCGCCCAGATAACGGGACTGCCTGTAGCTGGAAAATCTCTTCATGAACTACTTGATCAATCTAGTCATTATCCTAGTCAGATTCAGTACGAATTCCTGACCGTGGAAATCAGGAATTCGTATCCTAGACATGATGCAAGACGAGACATGTAGCTTATACAAGCACAAACACCCACGGTGTCAAGACAAGAGTTACTTAGCAAGTCAAGATAGCCGTCACAACAGCATATCGAGATTATCATGTTAGGTTTACTTATCAAGAGTGCGCCACGACGGGCCACTATCATGTCATGTTACTTGTCAAGAGTGCACCACGATGGATCACTATCAAGAATCATCATGTAAATGTTACTTGTTAATAGTGTGCCACAACGGGCCACTATCATGCCATGTTACTTGTTACTGGTTAAGAGTGCGCCTTAACAGGCCATTATCGTATTCTCTCCTTACATTATCATGAATGAGAGAAACTTGTATAAAATAGCTAGTAAAATATTCTTGAAGCCAAAGAAAAGATCTACAACTTTCATGTTGGGAGTTGGGAGAAATTTTGGCCACAATTCAGCAAAATAGGACATAAAACAGCCAAAAACAGCCAAAATAGGCACTATACGGCATTCTGCGATACTATGCAGCCTTCTGCGGCACTATGCGGCCTCCTGCGACACTATGCGGCCTTCTGCATCACTATGCGGCAGGCTGCATCACCATGCGGCAATATGCGGCAGGCTGCACTATACGGCAGTCTGCACTATGCAGCATGCAGCACTATACGGCAGGCTGCACTATGCGGCAGTCTGCACTATACGGCACTATTCATCATCCCTGCCAGAATCAGGACAGATGAACTAAGAAATGTCCAAATCTTAACTTCCTCAAAACAAGTCAAAATCTAACTTTTTAAAGGTCTATTTTGAGTAAAATCGAATTTTCTACAACATGGAACAATTAAAACTTGAAAAATAATAAAGTTTGGTAGATCAAAACCCAAAAAATCTGAAAAAGCTACAAACTTAGATCTACAAAAATTCATCCGTCAAACCCAAAAATGTTTAGTTCTAAAGAGGCTTAAAATCAAGTAAGAAAGAGAATGGAACAATAAAACTTGAGATCCATCATGAAACAAGTTGTACTTGCCTAGGACTTGGTAGGTGGAAGGAGTAAATGAAGAAGATGAAGGAGTAAATGAAAAAGTGAATGAGAGAGAAGGAGTTGGGTTATATATCAACCATCTCCATCTCAAACCAAACCAAGCCAAGCCAAGTCAAATTGAACCAAACCAATCAAATAAACCAAGTCAAGATTAAAACAAGACTAGGCTAAGCAAAACAAGCCTAACTACGGGTCAACTCACAAACGTCAGAGATCTCGTATACGCATACGAAAATACGTATAACGGAAAATGGGAGTGACAGACCATGTGGGTGATTTTACATTGAGGCAAGGATAAGACACCTATTAAAAGCATTCATGCTTTTTGGCCAAGCTCAATTTAATTCCATATGGACAAAGTCCCGAAGTGACTCGGACTCGGGCTCATGAGGCGTAGTGTGGCATTTTGTTGCTGCATAGTGCGCTTAAGTTGCACAAGCCTCTTGCACAGCCGTCCCTACGCCAGTTCACACGTCAGTATCGTTGCTAGGCGCATAGTACGCTTAGGTTATGCGAGCCATTTGCGCATCCAGATAGCGCACCGGTTGGCGTGGCCAGATGGCGCGCCAGTTGGCGAGCGGTGCATGCGTGTTGCGCAAGTACGCCCAGGCGCGATTGGCGCAGGTGCGTGCAAGCACGATTGGCGCAGGTGCACACTGTGTGCATCTTTTGCAGTTGCATACGCGCGCATGAGCGTTGGGCGCTGGGTGCGCGCACACTTGTGCGCAGTGGCACAATATGGAGCTCGCGCTCAGTGGTTCTATTTCGCGTAGGACGTGGCTGAACTGTTTTGTAACGTACGATAACGGATCTGATAATTTTGGATGTTACATTCAAATATCGCGCACGTTCCGGATCTGGACAGTTAAAGAGAGCCTTATATATAGAGTCTCTCTTCTCTCTTAGGGGTCAGAATTATTCACGAAATTTTCTTCAAAGAGAAGAGAGAGCTCCTGCGTTGGCGCCACTTGAGAGTTCACATCTTTCCTTCATAGGAGTTCATCCGTGAGCAGATTGGCAGAGCGTTTCAGAGTTTTTTTGAACTTGCTGGTTCCTAGAAGCTGACCGTGTGGACGGATCTAGCTTTGAGCGTCGGTGTTCTAAACACCCCAGTAGGCTTTCTCCTATTACGAAAATCTTTTTAGATTTTTTCGTTCGTTGCTTTTATGAAAATCTTCTAATATTTTTTGTTCACAGAATCCTCCTAGGATTTTTGTTTGTACCTTTTTTGAAGTGATGCAATCATTTCACAAGAGTTTTCTTCTGATATCACGCCCAGGGACTAACAATCTCAAAGCTAGATCAGAAGATGGAAAACTCTCGTGCCTCTCTTATCGATACCAGCTTTAATAAGTTAGAGAAATTCGATAGAGAACACTTTTAAATCTGGAAGAGAAAGATCACCCTTAATCTTCAACTCGTGGACGTCGACCTTGTGTTGATTGAGGTTAAACCATCGATTCCAGAAGGTGGTACTGCAGACGCTATTGCTGTTGCACATGTCAAGCAGAGTAAATGGAAGAGAGAAAACAACATCTGCAAACTGCTGATTCTCATTTCTATGGAAGATTCTCTGGCAGAGTCATATTCCAAGAAGGTGAATGTCACCCAACTTTTTCCAAAATATAAAGTTTTACGATTTTTCCAATTTCATGATTTTTCGTTAAAAAGTTTTAAGATCCCTGATTTATTTAAACAATAGGATTTGGTTCATTTTATTTTAACTTGAGAAGCTTGGGCTTTTCTTTTTGGGCTTTCAATTAGTAAAGCTTGGGCCTCAGCCTTAACTAAACTCATTTTTAGGTTACTGTTGATTTCCCCTTCCATTTGAAGTTGAGATTTGAATTCTCTAACAGCTTTTTCCTTATTCACCAACCGAATTGTCAAAGACGGGATTTGGTTTTCCCGCCAAAGGTTAGCCTAATTCCCATGCTCCTAACAACCTATATAAGCTCAACTCCTCCTTCTCCATTTCTGATTCACCATTCTTTCAGAGAAGCCTTCCTTTCTTTGCAAACTCTAACCCCGTTTGTGATTGGCCATGGCGGACAAGACACCGACGGTGCGAGGAACTTCGACGAGTGGTTCATAATCCGGAGATTTTATCATCCTCTTTCCACCAGTCTTCACCTCCTTTAAAAACTCTGGTAAGTTTGTTAGATCTTCTCAATTTTGTTTCAACTCTACAATTTAGAATCAATTGGTCTTTTAATCGATTCTTTTCATCCTACGTTCAGATCTGAAATTTTGGAGCGGTGAACGATTCAATCGGCTATTTGTCTCCATCAAATACTTTTCAATCAAGGTAAGCTCATTCAAGTTCCTCGACTCCTTGTTCCTTTCTGATTTATTTTCTTCATTCGTTGATCTCCAATTGAGGATCGACAAATTCTTGATCAATTTTTGGTCCAATACTTCTCAGGAAATTTGAGGAGTTGTTGAGATCAATTGACCAACCTCGATTCATAATTTGATCCAGTCATGGTCAAATATTGTGAGTAATGGTTTTCTTTAAGTTTGTGTCTATCTTTCATCACATCCTCGATGATTGATCTCCTGATCTGTTCTTAAATTCTTTCGAGGCCAGCAATCGAATCAGGACAGATCGAGATTTAGCAACTATTTTTGTTGATGAACCTTGGATGTCTAATCAAACCTGATAAGCAATTTGATCAGTCATTCATATTTGGTTTTAAGATCTCTCTTGATTCGTCCCAGTGCTACATACTGGACCACAGGATTTTGGTGAATCAAGTCACGTGTCCAACTTGATCGAAGTTCTTGGAGAGAAGAAGGAAGGACACAGATCAGGCCAGACACGAAGAGCTTGGGAGTTGAGTCATTTGTACACATCAGGAGTGACTGCACATATAAATCCTCTTGCATATGAAATCATTGTGTACACTAGCATTCGATTTTTATGATAAGGAATATATCTGTTGGTATCAGAAACAGAGCTTTGGTTAGCTCTGTTAGTGCTGGGAAATTGGGGTGTGTTTGGTTTTCGAGTATCTGTAAAATTGAGATTCTTTAGTTATCACCATATTAAAGTATACAAGTAGAATTCATGAATCATATCTTATTTTCTGACTGAGTATGTATCAGGCCTCCAGTTAAGTTTCATTAGGATATCTTGGTTTAGGGCTTTGCACTGATTGAGAACCTTAATATCATTATCAGTTTTGTTAGGTTGATTGCAAGTTTTGGTTGGTTCAATCTCGATTTTGACATTCCTTAATTACTGTTCAGCTCCAGACCGTTTTTAAGTGATACTTCCATTTGAGTATCTAATATTGATCCTCAGTTAAACACTATTCTTCTTATCCTGATTTTAGAGATGTTGTACCTATATCAGTCGAGAGAATTATGTGGGAAAAACTTTAGAGTTAACTTTAGTATGATTTTGGTGATTCTAATGGTTCTTTCCTCTTCCTGTGAGCATTCCTGGAGTCTAGGATATTCAGATTGATGTAGTGTTGTTCCTGTGAGCTTTGTTACAGGAATTCGAATGACTGAAGGCTGGACTGTGACTAAGTAGGTGTTCTCAGTTGTCACTTAGAGTTTAGGATAACAGATTCAGTAGCTTCTTTTCAGATTGAGTTTAGACATTAAGACAAGAGAATGAGTTTGGTTGAGTTCAGTTGGTATCCTGTGACATCAGGAAGTTTATATGTACCTTGAGTTGAGTTCAATTATTTACCTATAGGATGATCCTGTTAGAATTAATTGAGAAATCGAACTTGAGAAGGTTCTGCAGGCAGGAACAATATTCTCTTGAGTGCCACTGCAGGAACAGTATTCTCTTGAGTGCCACTCCATTTTTGATAAATGATACATATAACCTGACTTTGAGAGTGATACTTGGTAAAGGTCTCATCAGGACCTTTAGTCCTGGAGTATGATGACTGGTTGATAACAGTTAAGGACTGATGTTGTGACTGTTGTTACTAGGCACCCCTTAGTGAAGTTTCTACTTTATAAGTTCTGTGAGTTGAATCTGAGGTATTTTTCCTACAGAACCTAATTGAGAGATTAAGGCAAGAACACTGTCACTTAAGAGTGAGTATAGGATTATCATTTATGTGGACCACTTTGTTAGACCCTAGTTCTGGGAACCTTGTCTGCTTCTATTTGTTCTTTGAACTTCCTAAGTTAACTCATGCTAAACTGGTTTGTAAACCAGTTTTATATCTTCTTTTAGCAAAGTTTTCTCCTTAACTAAGTTATGGTTTGGTCTAGAAATCTTAATGCTTTCCTTGGAAATATATTTTGGTGTTGTCTATATAGTTGGGTTATAACCTCTTATATGACAACCTATGAATAGCTTATGGTATAATAGAGAAATGTTTAGTAAAAGTATTTTGAGTAAGAGAACTAAACAAACTAGATATGGTGGGCATGATTAGAATTAACATGATAACAAGTCTAAAACTTTATTTAGATATTAATCAACTTGTACCTATTAAACAGGAGGACATCCAGCTTCATACATTACCCGTACTTTCCCAGAACAAGGCAAGTACATTCTATGGTCTTGTGCATTTACATTCATATCTTGTACTTCTCTTGATGACACGATGTGACACGATATCGTGTTCTCTTGTACCTTCATGTTCATGTACTTACTTGTAGTCGGGAAGGAAAATACACTAGCTATGTGACCAAACCCATGTTCTGATATTTATGTAGATAGCTTAGGCCTCGCACCGTGCACACGGGTCCTAAGCCGTACCGATATTCATGTACTCCTGTACTTATTCCTGTACTCACCCCAGCTGGTCACATAGGCTAGTTGTATTTCAAACATTGTGCACATGTCAGGTTCTTGTATTTCATGTTCATGGTTTACATTCTTGTACTTTATTTCATGTACTTTATATTCCTATACTTTTATGTTCTTTTCCTATACTTTATATTTCATGTTCTCCTGTACTCATTTCTATATCATGATGTTCTTGTTCATTACCTAGAACTGTACTTTGCTCCGCTCCTGATTGGATATGTTACAAGTGAGATGGAGATGATGTGTGACACGTATTATGGCCGTGAGCCTGCAAACATGCTAGAGCCTGCTGGAGCTGCACTAGACCTAGAGGCCGATGAGGCCTAGCTATCTTTCCCTTTAGATGCTTTACTTTCATTGTATTAGTGACTTCAAACTTTACCTTACTTTCTGGATGAATGTAATAATCATAGAATTGTACTTTGAATTCTGGGATCGTTTATAGAGATGCTATGATTTGTACTTATTTCATATTGCCTTGTAGTTTCTCTAGATTGGTACAGCTTACTTCGTCGTGTCTAACGATGAAGGCTGGGCATGTCCGATTCGTGTCCGATTATTCGGGAACGGATTGTGACAGTGAAGGCCAAAGATATCTGGGAGTCTTTAGAAAAGCTTTATGAAGACGTCGAGAACAGGTCCAAAATCTTCATCGTTGAATAGTACCACAAGTGGCTCTTCGAAGATGAGAAGGCGATGCTGTCTCAGGTGAAGGAATTCTTGAAGTTGCACCAGAAGCTGGATGACGATAAAATGTCCCTCGTCGACAAGTTTGTCGTTGGAGGGATCGTCTCGAAACTTCCTGCTGGATGAAGCAATTTTTATGCAAGAATGTATAGGAAGAAGCTGGACATTAGCTTGGAAGATCTCTTATAAGAGATTCCCGTTGAGGACGAGATACGATCTCAACAGAAGATGGACTCTCTATCCAAACAACTGGCTAAGGTCAACTTGGTGCAGACAAGAGAGTTCAAGGGGAAGCAGGCGGCTTCTCATCACAAAAAGAAGGACTACTAATCTGAAAGTGAAGGGTCCTTCGTTCAAGCAATAGAAATCCAAGTCCTACATGATTTGCTTCAACTGTGGCAAGAAGGGCCACTACAAGAGTGAATGCAAATTCAAGCCCAAACAATCAGAACAAGGTGAGCCTAGTAAGGTTTCCATGGTTTCTAACATTGTTGCTATGATCGCTCAGGTCACAACTGTAGGTGTCACTCCCGTTTTCTGTTATACGTATTTTAAGTATACGTGTATGGAATTTCAACCCGTATCTTGACTTGTCTAGCATGGCTTGGCTTGGTTTGGTCTTGGTTTAGCTTGACTTGGTTTATTTTGGTTTGGTTTAGATTTTGGTTGGAGATGGAAAGGGTTGATATAAATATCAGCTTTTCTCTCTCTCTCCTCATTACTTCTTCATTTACTCCTCTTCATCTATAAAACCTCTCCACCCACCTTAGGCAAGTGCAACTTGCTTCATGGAGGAACTCCATTTTTATTGTTCCATTGTCTTTCCTACGAGTTTCTAAGACTCTTTAGCACTTAGCATTTTTGATTTTGGTGGATAATTTCTTGTAGATCTAAGTTTACTCAAATCTTGGTTTTCTTAGGTTTTGATCTACCAAACTTCTTTATTTTCAAGTTTTGATTGTTTCAAGTTGTAGATAATTTGATTTTACTCAAAATGGACCTTTCAAAATCCGGATTTCGATTTGTTTTGAGTGATTTATGAACTTGGGAAGTTCGTAGGTTCCATGGACTCATGTTCTTTGATTGGAGAAGATGAGCAGTGTTGGGTGCATAGCCATCAACGTGCCCAAGCCACACTTCTTCCTTGCTTAGGCGCATAGCTCTTATTATGCGCCCAAGGCCTTCCTTGCTTAGGCGCATAGGCTCTGGCATGAGTCCAAGGCCCAAAACTTCCCTGCTTGGGCACAGTCCTTTATATGTGCCCACTGAGTCTTGGAAGATAGTCTCTTGGCTTCTTTCCAAGTTCACCCTGTCTCCCCGCTTTGGGCGCATGCTCTTGGGCGCATAGTCTTGGGCGCATACAGCCCTGGGCGCATACCTACCCTAGTACATGCTCTCCATAATACTCCTAGCCGTAGGCGTATAGCCCTAGGCGCATAGTTTTGGGCACATGCTCCCTGCTTGGGCGCATGCCATTCCCTGTGTATGTCATCCTAGGCGTATGCTCTCCTTGGACCATGTTGACCTTAGGCGCATGCTATCCATGACACCCCATTGACCCTTTTGGTGCTATTTCTGGCCAAGGAAATTCTTATTGCATTTATCCAATACTTGTCCCCATGGTCCATAGCGTAAGTTGTGACCCTTGAGCATGATGGGATACTCCCATGATAGCCTGGTATAATTACCTGTGCCACGTGCGTGCTTTGAGCTTAAGCACGATCTCAGCATGGCATGTACACTCTCTGATAACTCTTTTAGTGGTCCGCCGTGGCGCACTCTTGACCAAGTGAATTCTTGGTATACAAGTACCCTTAACATGAACACGACATGACAATATGGCTTTACATGAATAATCTTGATAGTGACCCGTCGTGGTGCACTCTTGACAAGCAACTTGGCATGATAATTCTTGATGGTGGTCCTTCGTGACGCACCCTTGACATGATAAGCAGAAACATGGCCTGCCGGGGCGCACTCTTGACAAGTTAACATGATAATCTTGAAAGGCTGTTACGACAGCTACCCTGACTTGCTAAGTAACACTTGTCTTGATACTGTGGTTGATTTTTTTAATTATGATTGTACAAGCTATCTGTCTCGTCTTGCATCATGCCTGGGACATGGATTCCTGGTTACCACGGTCAGGGATTCATAATGAATATGACTAGGTTAATGACTAGATTGATCAAGTAGTTCATATAGAGAGATTTTTCTAATTACAGGCAATCCCGTTATCCCGGCCACACCTGAGTGGACTTGTAGCCTGCCGACGAGTAGGGCATATTTCCAGCCCACTGTTATGTGGGGCACTTCTTGAAATCATAAGTACTATAGCACACTGCCATGTGTTGCACTCCAAGTCACCTAATGATTCTCTAACTCTTGGTAACTCTAAGCAACCTCGCCTAGATAACCTGGATAGCTGCAGGGTTGTGACTCGGGAATATCTCAAATGCATCTTGTAGTAACTAGGCTTGTGATAACCCTAGTTAGTTAAAGTATCAAGCTATACTCATTGCTTGGTCATGATTGATGGATGGAGTCCAGTCTAGTCTTGTCTAGACAGTGCCAGTCTATGATTACTTCGATGCATTACTGTTATGTTTTACTCTTGTCGATAAATGATTGGAGACTAAGCTCTGTTCAGGTGAAGGGTTACAACCCCGGTCCTTGTTTGGTTTACGAGTTGTAACTTGGTTACCAGAATAGTCCTTTAGTTATTTTATCGTTTATCACCCTGTTTTCTCTAACTCATGTCTTTCGTTATCATTTATGTCTTCAAGTGCTAATATGCTGGTTTTAGTTCTTAAGTGAAGCCTCCCTTGTAGCACTTGCTCTTCTGGGTTCTGACCCAGCTGGTTTTGTATAACCAGATTTCAGAGTAGCTCCCGAGGATCTACCTGTCTTCCAGCCATATGGTGAACACCAGACGTAACCCTGGCAACGAATAGATTTCTTATTTTGCTCTTCCACTCTATTATAAAATTATTCTTTTGAGGCGTTTAGCCGCCGAGCAAGTGTTAGCTCGTGTTGAAACTTATATTCTGTCTGCCTAAGGACTGTAACATGATTGACAAATCCTAGAGTTGATCATGTATGACTTTAACTCTTGCTAGTCTTCGTATTTTGTATGACTAGCTTCATGATCATCAGAATATGTAATGTTTGGGACGCCTTACCTTGTATGTCTGATGATCTAATATCTTGTAACATTTATTTGCTTGCTTGAGATTGAGACACTAGGCTTGTTCTTGACCATAAGAGACTACTGTCTTGTAGTTAAACCCTCATGCATCTAGACAGCCGTGACCGTATTGCGAGGTGGATTGCACTTCAAAGTACGTAGCTGGCTGTGTCTGTCCTCCGCTCTCCAGTATTCTAGTTCTGGATGTGACACGGTTTAAGTGGTGGCCCATGTAGGTCTTGTAAATCAAGATGTGTGAGGGTTTCTCTGAATAGATGTCTCAATCAGCACTCGCCCTTGATATCTACTCGTGCCTTCTAATCTTCCTGAATCTTGACCTGATTGCATGTTTATATCTCCGATCTATCTTGGTTTTTCCTTATTGTTCCCCATGTCATTTCTCCAGTGGTATTGTTCCTGGTCCTACCGATCAGCCCGGCAGAGCGCCTCCAATGAACCAGCAACAACCTGGGGACAAAGCCCAGCACTCAGGGGTAGCCTCCAGAGTGTCACGCCACGCTCCCGTAGGAGCGATCGTCCTCGCTAAGGCGTGATGCCGCACGGGCCTAGGTTGTGCTCGTGCAAGGCTAATCCCAGAAACGGCCGATTTGAGCTAGGCCACAGAGTCGCACAGAGTGTCCCCATTTGCAGCGAAAAGTAAATGAACACAAATTGAAGCGAATTCAAACTCTTTATTGACATTCGAGAAGTTTACAGGCGGCGCTAGGCCGAGATTACAAATCGCTCAAGCTCTCTCTCTCTCTGAAAACATAAAAGGCGTGTCAAGTGGCTTACAAGATGGAATGATTTATGGCAATGTTTCGATACATTATGTCCTGTATATGGTGCTTCAGCTCCTTGTAACGCTCCAAGGCTCCAGAGTTAGCTCCACGTCTTAGCACGTTCGAGGAAAGCTCCACACCTGATGACGTCTCCTGCTTCCTGCAAGCAAACTGTGGGGTTATCAGTACATTATTATGCACTGGTGGGGAGGCTAGCTCGCCCACAATACTATCATTACCAAACACGTTCTATTTACTTTTGTGCACCGTCTATCATTCATTGTCTTTCTAATCTTTCCTTAGGGTCAGTTTTATGGCATATTTCATAACCTATCTCGTGTTACCGATTTTAATATGTTGCATGGAAATACATGCACGACTTACCCATATTTACCGTCCGGCCTTTCCTGTCCAAAGTAAACCAAGTTAGTCAACAATTCATATAAACTTTCAATGTCAAGGGCGTGTCCCTGCCTCAGGTCCTAGCGCATTGTAGGCGTGTTTTCTAACACATTCGCACGAAGTACTCTCGATCATTTGGTGTGTTATATTCAAGCCTGTTCAGAAGGCGCTTCTTTCAGTTAACTTAGATTACTTTGTTTCAATACAAGGACTTGCACGTGGATTGCCACCAGCAAATTCCACATAATCTATATGCACCGGTCGCTGGCATCACAAGCCAATTTGGACATATTCTCCTTTGGTATTCTCACCTATCATAGCGTGATGGCTGGTACACCTTGATAGTCTTTTGAAATATCCTGCACTTACGTCTACTTGGAATGTCCGAGCCCACACCCAAGTAGCCCGTAAGCTATGATTCTGCCTAGGCCGGCCACGATGTCTCGTTGATCGTTGCATTTGGAATCCCTTATTACTCCTACCTCCCGTATACGAGTGGATTGTCCACGACCATTTCGTATTGTCTTGTCATTTTAACTTAACGGCTTGTCCCTGAGCCGTAGGCTGTCTGTGAACCATGATGCGTTATCGATCAGGTTGGCGACGGCGTCCGTGCAGCGCGGGTAGCAAGCCCCGATGCTCGTCCCCGTCATACCTGTCGCTAACCATTCCTTTCTTCCTTGTCTTTTATTCATTCTTTCATTTCTTTCTTTCACTTGTTCGTTCGTTCATTGATTCATTCATATATTCATTCATTCATTCGTTGATTCATTCATTCACTTATTCGTTCATTTATTCATACATACATTATGCAACTCCCCGTGTAGGAGTCGTCTTGGCGATCCATCGGTCCTGAAGTCTTCCAATGTTGTTATACTCTACTCGGAACGACTATGTCGATAGTCTTCCCGTTTTATTGTTGTAAACCATTCATTGCTTCATTGTTGAACGCATAAGGAACTTGAATGTAAGCTTGTGCCTTAGTACGAGCGTGGAGTACGGTGCGAGAGTCCCTATATTTTTTGAGTTCTTTTCCATGTTCAAAACAAGCATACAAGATGGGATTATTCTCTTAACTAGGTGCATTGAGTCATTTATTAGCATGTGCGGTGTTGTCGCCTAGCGATTCTAGCAATAGTGTCCGTATTGTTAAGTGTCTAGGCTAAGCAAAGACGGGTTCATCGGAGCCACCCACCTTAGCGATGTCCGTATCGGCCGAGCGATACTCCGAGCGCACCTTTGAAATTCTAAGTCTGGATTCATCTTCGACGAGCCAATATAAGTCTTGCATCGATTCTTCATCGGGTTGACGCAACTCTTCGAGTCGACGGCTCGTTTGAGTCGTCGCACTTGCCGTTTGAATCGGCATTCCGCTAGGGCGGAGCGGGTCATTACATAATACACCACTCAAAACAAGTCTCATCCTCGAGACTTCCTGAGTACAGGTCATCCTACCATTCCTTAACTCAAGTCGTGTGCGTATCTTAGACAATTCCTATCGAATGGCTTTACTGTTCGATGGCATCGAACTATACTCGATACATTTCTAAGTTCCGTGTCGCATACGTTTGGTCAATTTTATTGAATGACTTTCCACTCATTTTAGAGTTGATGGTACTTATTCAATTGTCGTTTTTCTTCGACTTGGTTGCTATTTCGACGTGTCATGGGACTGAAATGGTCGTACGAGATGCATTGTAATTCATTAAACACGAGAGTCGTAGGCTGAGGCTAACTCACTTTCATTTATGCGCATCTCAACACCCACTTGCAGCTGCATTCGAGTTCATCATATCGCTGAGTTTGGATCGTGTACATATTCAAGGCGTCCTCCGAATACGTACATTTCAACCAAGCTTAGCGATTAGCGAAGTCGGACAAGCTACTCGTGATAGTTTTGATTTGCCGATCGTTTTACTAACTTCGATTAAAATCGAACTCATGTGCGTCTCACTATCGTTTATCTTGGTCATCGAGATGATCCGATTCGCTTCTCAAGCATTCTTATCCACAAAATCAGTATGATTTCTTCTTAGCGGAGTCAACCAAGTCTAAGTAATTTTCGTCCGATTCGAGACCAAGTATTATACTATCATCAAGTCTACTCGTCAACGATTTAATTCATTTGGGGCCAATCTCGTCATCGTCCATGCACACTCCCATTTTCTCCGTCCTACTCTAAGTCTTGTTGCCCCAAGTCTATCGTCCGTCCAGACGATACTGTAAATGTCAGTCACACCGGTTCAATCACTCGGCATAGGGTCGTCCGTCTATCCACTAGGTCATCTCACAAGGTCATAGGTACAAGTCAAGTTCTCGATTCATCATGCAAAGTCATTGCACGATACTCGCCCCAAATTCTATGGTTAAACCATTTTTGTTGTACGGGAGTTTCTTTCCAAGTTTGCTTCACTTAAATTTCTAATCATCAAGTAGTGTTCGCCCTATTCACATCAAGACATTCTCCGCTCTAAGTCTGAGCTCGTTTAGGAAAGTCATCCTACGATAGGTTGTCCTCAACCAAATCCTCTACATGTTAATATCATACATCCACACTAGCAATTCTCGTAGTCTATCTCTTCAAGTATGTTTGATACAATTCACCTATCCATCCTATCCAATCCACGTAGTCGATCACAAGGTCGTCTAGCATTGCAATATGTCGCGCCCCGATCTCACGCAAGTCTGATTATCGACGGCGGACATGAATCACCATGTCAACATTCCTGCAGAAAAATCGTCCTCATCGGGACGTAACTCTTGCGTTGTGTCTAGACTTACTCATTTTCAATACGTGGATTAGGTCTACTCAATGCTCAAGTTTTCTTAATCGCCAATCACAAGTTCTAACAATCCTCGAATTCGCCTTCGCTTCAAACCACAAGTCGAAGCAATCAAAATTGCCATGTCATGATATTTTGAGTTTGATCATTTTCGCTGGACATGAATCACCGTGCCAACGCTCACGCGGAATGATCATCCCAAATTCGACGTGACGCATGTGCGAGACTGGAGTTGCACTCGCACAAGACAAGATCGTTGTCGTAGTGGTTATCACCGAACAATCAAGTCACTTCTCTTCTTCATCCAAACATTCATTTCTATCAAAATCCCCAACATAGCATCCTTCAAAGCAATAACTTCTAACACGATCATCATTCATTGAATCAGAGTACCCCCGAGTTATCGTACATCGATATTTGATATGCCTCAATACCATCGATGATGTACATAACCAGACGATCTTCCTTTTTGTAACGAATTTCGAGTCGTACAACTTAATTCCTCAATTTGCATTGTCTCATGCTAACTCGTCATTGAGCAACATCTATTCCAAATCCTTAATCATTCTCGTATCTTCAAACCAACGTTTTTCATGCACGCTATCTTCTGATCGTGCTATCTTCGATCTCGTCTTTGAGTATTTCACCTTAACTCAATTTTCAATCCATTCGACTAAATTCACAATCACATGCACGATCCACTAAGTTTCCTCGACCAAGATATCCATTTTATTTTATCGTTCCGAATCTCTATTCAATCATTTCGTAATTCGTACTATACGTTCTTAATTCGTCCGACGATATCTCGTTTGAGACTCTCGAAGTCGCGACCAACTAAGCGTTACTCGTTCTAAGGCTTTGCACGATATCATAGCTTGCCGACATCCTCGTTCTATCCGCAAATCCTTTAGTTTTGCTCGAACAATTTCTATAACGTCCATACACCACTCAGGGTTCGAGCCACTGAACTAGTCGTCGACACTCACTCTTATTCTTCTTCGAAGCTATCACATACACTACTCAGGGTCAAGTCATTATACAAATCCTCAAAAGGTCATTCGACTCACAATCGACATGTTCGATTGCGCGTTCGCCCGTTCCTCAAAGTCTAAGAACCATTTCCCATGTTCGTTTTAGCGTTGGTCAAGTAGCGTCTCTATCAACATACGTTCTAAGTCTCACTTATTCTCGTCCGAACGATAGTCAATCTCGCTCGTAACTTGTTTACACCATAAGGTCTAGGTGCGCGATACTCGGCACAACTTAGCCAAAAGGCTACGTGCATAACCATCCCGTTCGAACTATACTTCGGTCTTGTGTACTCGCTCGCTATTGTCAGCGTAAGGTTATTCAAGCATGCACTGCATTTGCTAACTTTTAGCACTGGTTCCTTCCAACTCAAGTCCATCGTAGTTTGGCACAAAGGCCTTCTCCTATCGATCCCGTTCAACCGAGTACTCGTACGAGCTTTTGAAAATATTAGACTTATTGTATGGAACATCCCAAGGTACAATGAGAGAGAGCATATACTTCTTTTGTTTCCAAACGAGCTTTCAAAACTGAAAAAATCGAAATGAAGTTCAAGGACGTAAAGCTGTGTTCTGATACCAATCTGTCATGCCCCGCTCCCGTAGGAGCGATCGTCCTCGCTAAGGCGTGATGCCGCACGGGCCTAGGTTGTGCCCGTGCAAGGCTAATTCCAGAAACGACCGATTTGTGCTAGGCCACAGAGTCGCACAGTGTGTCCCCATTTGCAGCAGAAAGTAAGTGAACACAAATTGAAGCGAATTCAAACTATTTATTGACATTCGAGAAGTTTACAAGCGGCGCTAGGCCGAGATTACAAATCGCTCAAGCTCTCTCTCTCTCTGAAAACATAAAAGGCGTGCCAAGTGGCTTACAAGATGGAATGATTCATGGCGATGTTTCGATTCATTATTTCCTGTATATGGTGCTTCAGCTCCTTGCAATGCTCTAAGGCTCCAGAGTTAGCTTCGCGCCTTAGCACGTTCGAGGGAAGCTCCGTACCCGATGACGTCTCCTGTTTCCTGCAAGCAAACTGTAGGGTTATCAGTACATTATTATGCACTGGTGGGGAGGCTAGCTCGCCCACAATGCTATCATTACCAAACACGTCCTATTTACTTTTGTGCATCGTCTATCATTCATTGTCTTTCTAATCCTTCCTTAGGGTCAGTTTCATGGCATATTTCATAACCTATCTCGTGTTACCGATTTCAATGTATTGAATGGAAATACATGCACGACTTACCTATACTTACCGTCCGGCCTTCCCTGTCCAAAGTAAACCAAGTTAGTCAACAATTCATATAAACTTTCAATGTCAAGGGCGTGTCCCTGCCTCAGGTCCTAGCGCATCGTAGGCGTATTTTCTAACTCATTTGCATGAAGTACTCTCGATCATTTGGTGTGTTATATTCAAGCCTGTTCAGAAGGCGCTTCTTTCAGTTAACTTAGATTACTTTGTTTTAATGCAAGAACTTGCACGTGGATTGCCACCAGCAAAGTCCACTTATTCTATATGCATCGGTCGCTGGCATCACAAGCCAATTTGGACATATTCTCCTTTGGTATTCTCACCTATCATAGCATGATGGCTGGTACACCTTGATAGTCTTTTGAAATACCCCACACTTACGTCTACTTGGAATATCCGAGCCCACACCCAAGCAGCCCGTAAGCCATGATTCCGCCTAGGCCGGCCACGATGTCTCGTTGATCGTTGCCTTTGGAATCCCTTATTACCCCTACCTCATGTATACGAGTGGATTGTCCACGACCATTTCGTATTGTCTTGGTCATTTTAACTTAACGGCTTGTTCCTGAGCCATAGACTGTCTGTGAGCCATGATGCGTTATCGACCAGGTTGGCGGCGGCGTCCGTGCAGCGCGGGTAGCGAGCCCCGATGCACGGCCCCGTCATACCTGTCGCTAACCATTCCTTTCTTCCTTATCTTTTATTCATTCTTTCATTTCTTTCTTTCACTTGTTCGTTCGTTCATTGGTTCATTCACATATTCATTCATTCATTCGTTGATTCATTCATTCACTTATTCGTTCATTCATTCATTCATATATTATGCAACTCCCCGTGCAGGAGTCGCCTTGGCGACCCATCGGTCCCGAAGTCTTCTAATGTTGCTATACTCTACTCAGAACGACTATGTCGATAGTCTTCCTGTTTCATTGTTGTAAACCATTCATTGCATCATTGTTGAACGCATAAGGAACTTGAATGTAAGCTTGTGCCTTAGCACGAGCGTATAGTGCGGTGCGAGAGTCCCTATATTTTTTGAGTTCTTTTCCATGTTCTAAACAAGCATACAAGATGGGACTATTCCCTTAGCAAGGTACGTTGAGTCATTTATTAGCATGCGCGGTGTTATCGCCTAGCGATTCTAGCAATAGTGTCCGTATTGTTAAGTGTCTAGGCTAAGCAAAGACGGGTTCATCGGAGCCACCCACCTTAGCGATGTTCGCATCGGCCGAGCGATACTCCGAGCGCGCCTTTGAAAGTCTAAGTCTGGATTCATCTTCGATGGGCCAATGTAAGTCTTGCATCGATTCTTCATCGGGTCGACACAACTCTTCGAGTCGACGGCTCGTTTGAGTCGTCGCACTTGCCGTTTGAATTAGAGTTCCGCTAGGGCGGAGCGGGTCATTACACAGAGTCATGCCTTCCGGGGGTCAAGAGCTACCGGTTCAGCCAGTCCAGCCTGCAGAGCCTAACCAGGGAGCCCTGATTGGACTCATCCGAGAATTGCTTGCATCACAAGATCGTCGGGGCGATGTCCTGCCCCAGACAGTACAAGATGCTATAGGTAGAGTTGGTTATCAAGGGAACAATGCGGCTAACAGTTTCAAGCGCCTGAACCCTCCTTTCTTTGACGGTAGTGAAGATGCGATTGCTGCTGATGCTTGGCTTCAGGATATAGAGGTTATTCTGGAGGCCGCTAGAATTCCAGAGGATGAGAAGGTGGCCGTAGTGCACCTACAGTTATTGGACTTAGCCCATAGCTGGTGGGCGATGCAAGCAGTTGGTTTGGTGATGCCTGTCTTATGGGCGTTATTCAGTGACAAGTTCTAGACGAAGTATTTTGATGCAGTAGCTCGGTATGATCTGCAGACCAGATTCAGCAATCTCAAGCAGATGGGAAGGACGGTCGATGGATATGCGGCCGAGTTTTCAAGGCTTAGTCGGTTTGCTCCTACCTTGGTGGTGACCAAAATGGACCGAGCCCAGCGGTTCCAGCAGGGGCTCCACCTAGAGATCATTCTAGCGGTGGAGCAGTTTGAGCATCAGACCTTTGATGCTATTTTGCGAGCAGCTAAGAGGCATGAGTATACCTTCCAAAGGATAGTAGACCGAGTAGGGGGCCAAAAGAGGTCTCATGGTCAGTTGTCCCAGTCATCAACACCAGTCCCGACAGCTAGGGCTTTGACTATTGGAGCTCCTAGGAGGGCAACCACAGTTTCATTGGTGTAGCACTCGACACCGACATACCCTCGGCAACAGAAGCAGAAGCATTCTTCCGTAATGGGCTGCTCTCATTGTGAGAAACCTGGACACGTGGTTTCAGAGTATCGCAGGACACAGGGATTGTGCTTGGCTTGTGGGACACCAGACCATATAATTGGGTCCTGTCCTCATAGAGCCAGTTCATCTTTATCAACCCTAACCAGTCCATCAGTTCGGGGACCAGCACCAGTGCAGTACCAGTACCAGCCTCCGAGGCCCTTGTCGCCTCAGGCTCAGGCATTTCAGTAGTAGAGGCCTCAACAGTATGCTCAGGCCCAGATCCAAGTTCAGAATAGGGAGATAGGTTATCAGCAGAGGGGACCAGCACCAAGAGGATAAGGTCAGGCTATGGCCTTGTCGGTAGAAGAAGAAGTGGCATCAGGTGAGGTGGTGGCAGGTACCATTCTCGTTAACTCTTTTCCAGCATCAGTATTATTTGATTCGGGTGCATCGCACTCATTTATGTCTGCACGATTCCCGATACGGCTAGGACTGGAGCACGAGTCATTATCAGTAAGGCTTAATATTCTTACTGGTAACGGTCTTGTGGGAGTAGATAGAGTCTATTCCTCGTATAGAATCGTAGTTAGCGGTAGAGAGTTTTTCGCTAGATTGATATAATTTCCGATGGCCGATTATGATGTGGTCCTAGGAATAGATTGGTTAAAGGATCAATATGCAAGAATAGAATGTCATGCTGGCAGGATTATTTTTGGTATTCCCGTCGAAGAGGAATTTTTATTTTCAAGACGTAAAGTAGAACCTTCTCCACCAGTCTTGCGGATGACAGTGGCAGTAGCAGTTCAGTTTCCCAGAGTAGTAGAAGAGTTTTCTGATGTACTTTTTGAAAAGCTTCCAGGCATGCCCCCAGAGAGAGAGAGAAAGAGAGAGTTCACCATTAATTTGACTCCAGGGACGACACCAGTATCAGAGAGAGTTTACAGAATGGCACCTTTAGAATTGGAGATCATATACAAGATGATTGAAGAACTCAGAACCAAGAGATTCATTCGTGCTAGTGTATCGCCTTGGGTAGCCCCGATGCTTCTTGTGAAGAAGAAGAATGGTATGTCAAGATTATGTGTTGATTATCGTACCTTGAATTCTGTAACAATCAAGAACAGATATCCCTTGCCTAGGATAGATGATTTATTTAATCAACTCAGTGGAGCGACAGTATTTTCGAAGATTGAATTACGATCAGGGTACCATCAGATCAGAGTTAGAGAGCACGATATCCCGAAGACAGCATTCAGATCGAGGTATGGACATTAGGAGTTCCTCGTTATGCTATTTGGAGCGACCAACGTGCCAGCGGTATTCATGGATCTCATGAATCGCATTTTTATGTCCTATTTGGATCAGTTTATGATAGTGTTTATAGACGACATCTTAGTCTATAGCAAGAATAAAGCAGAGCTTGAGCAACATCTCAGAGTAGTTTTTCAGATTCTCAGAGAGCATCAGTTGTACGCGAAGTTCAGCAAGTATGAATTTTGGCTTGATCGTATTTTGTACTTAGGTCATATCATCACCAGAGGTGGAGTGGAAATAGACCCCCAGAAGTTAGTGGCCATAGAGACATGGCCAGTACCCAGTACCGTAGCAGAGGTTCGCAATTTCCTAGGATTGGCGGGTTATTACCGTCGGTTTGTGTCAGACTTTGCTCGAATTTCAGCACCGTTGACGCAGTTGACCCGCAAGGATGTGCAATTTGCTTGGACAACAGAGTGTCAGAGTTCATTTGAGAAGTTAAAGCGAGGATTAATGACAGCACCCATTCTCACGCTTCCGGATGGGACTGGAGGATTTCTAGTGTATTGTGACGCTTCTGGTAAGGGATTAGGATGTGTCCTAATGCAGCATGGTAAAGTTGTAGCTTATGCATCACGTCAGCTTCGTGATCATGAAAGAAATTATCCAACACATGACTTGGAGTTAGCAGCGGTAGTTTTTGCCCTCAAGCTTTGGAGGCATTATTTGTATGGAGATCGGGTGGAGATTTTTACCGACCATGAGAGTCTTAAGTATGTGTTTACCCAGAAGGAACTTAATATACGTCAAAGAAAATGGCTAGAGCTATTGGTAGATTATGACATCAACCTGCAGTATCATCCTGGGAAGGCCAACATAGTTGCAGATGCATTGAACAGAAGGGTAAAGCTTATTTTCTAACAGCACAGCCAGAGTTATTAGCAGATCTTCAGAAGATGGGTATCGAGGTAGTTCTTCCTACCAATGTGGTCTTGATGGCTAGCATGCAAGTTCAGTCCAGTATAGTTGAGAGGATTAAGATATCCCAGACCACAGATTCTAAGCTTCAACGGCTTAGGGAAGAATGTGAAGCAGGAAGGAGAGCAGAGTTATGTATTCACGAAGACGGTACTCACCGGCATGAAAGACGTATTTGTGTACCCAGCGGTGATATCAGACAGAAGATTATGGCAGAAGCTCACAGTTTGCAGTATTCAATTCATCCCGGTGGCACGAAGATGTATCGTGATATTCGCCAACATTTCTGGTGAAATGGCATGAAGAGGGAGATAGCCCGGTTTGTCTCTCGTTGTTTAGTTTTCTAATAAATTAAAGCTGAACATCAGAGACCAGTCAGACTTCTTCAACCTTTACCGATCCCAGAATGGAAGTAGGAGCACATTACTATAGATTTTATAACTGGATTACCTAAATTCCCAACTGTGAGAGATGCTATCTAGGTTATAGTTGACCGACTCATGAAGGTAGCTCATTTTTCCCTTTCAGAATTGGTCAGTCGACATATCAGCTTGCATAAATATATCTCAGACAGATAGTCAGATTGCATGGAGTGCCAGTCAGTATCGTGTCCGATAGAGATTCAAGATTTACATCGCACTTTTGGCGGAGTCTTGAAGAGAGCTTGGGGACTCGTCTCAAGTTTAGTTCAGCTTATCATCCGCAGACAGATGGTCATTCAGAACGTACAATCCAGACTCTTGAAGATATGTTGCGGTCTTGTACTCTTGACTTCGGTGGTTCGTAGAAAGATCACCTGCATCTAGTAGAGTTCTCCTATAATAACAGTTTCCAGGCCAGTATCCAGATGGCACCATTTGAGCCATTATATGGCAGAAAGTGCAGATCTCTGTTAGCATGGAATGATATAAACGAGAGGCAGATACTTGGTCCAGAGATGGTTATGCAGACTATCGAGATGGTCAGGCAAGTCAGAGATCATCTTCGAGTTGCGTAAGATCGTCAGTGCCATTGGGCAGATTCTCATCGACATCCTCTTGAGTTTTCTATCGGCGACCACGTATTCCTTAGGATCTCGCCTACCCGTGGCGTCATTCGTTTTGGCGTACGGAGAAAGCTTAGTCCTAGGTATATTGGGCCGTTCGATATTCTTGAACGAGTAGGTGATGTGTCCTATCGTCTCGCTCTTCCATCGTCGTTACGTGAGGTACATGATGTCTTCCATGTATCCTAATTGCGACGGTATATTCCGGATCTGAGTTATGTCCTTGATAATTTGGAATTGGTTGTTGGTACCAACCTTTCGTATGAGGAAAGACCCATATCCATATTGGACCGAAGAAAAAAGATACTCAAGAACAAACTATTAGTTTAGTCCGTGTTACTTAGGGTTTGGGTGAGTCAACGTGGGAACGTGAGGGTTGATATAAATATCAACTTTCCTCTCTCTCCCTCTCCTTATAACTTCTTTATTTACTCCTCTTCCTCCATTAAACCTCTCCACCCACCTTAGGCAAGTACAACTTTCTTCATGGAGGAACCCCATTTTTATTGTTCCATTGTCTTCCCTATAAGTTTCTAAGACTCTTTAGTACTTAGCATTTTTTATTTTGGTGTATAATTTCTTGTAGATCTAAGTTTATTCAAATCTTGGTTTTCTTGGATTTTGATCTACCAAACTCCATTATTTTTATGTTTTGATTGTTCCATGTTGTAAAGAATTTGATTTTACTCAAAATGGACCTTTGAAAATCCGGATTTCGATTTGTTTTGAGTGATTTATGAACTTGGGAAGTTCATGGGTTCTATGAACTCATGTTCTCGGATTGTAGAAGATGAGCAGTGCTGGGCGCATAGCCATCAATATGCGCCCAAGCCACACTTCTTCCTTGCTTAGGCGTATAGCTCTTATTATGCGTCCAAGGCCTTCCTTGATTAGGTGCGTAGGCTCTGGCATGAGTCCAAGGCCTAAAACTCCCCTGCTTGGGCGCATAGTCCTTTTTATGCGCCCACTGAGCCTTGGAAGATAGTCTCCTGGCTTTTTTCCAAGTGTACCCTGTCTCCCCGCTTTGGGTACATACATGTGGGCGCATGCTCTTGGGCGCATAGTCTTGGGCGCATACAGCCCTGGACGTATGCCTACCCTAGTACATGCTCTCCACGATATGCCTAGCCCTAGGCGCATAGCCCTAGGCGCATAGTTTTGGACGCATGCCATTCCTTGTGTATGTCACCCTAGGCGCATGCTCTCCTTGGACCATGTTGACCTTAGGCGCATGCTATCCATGACACCCCATTGATCCCTTTGGCGCCATTTCTGTCCAGGGAAATTCTTGTTGCATTTATCCAATGCTTGTCCCCATGGTTTATAGTATAAGTTGTGACCCTTGAGCATGATGGGCATACTCCCATGATAGCCTGGTATAATGTTATTACCTGTGCCACGTGTGTGCTTTGAGCTTAAGCACGATCTCAGCATGGCATGTACACTCTCTGATAACTCTTTCAGTGGCCCGTCGTGGCGCCCTCTTGACCAAGTGAATTCTTGGTATACAAGTATCCTTAACATGAACACGACATGACAATATGGCTTTACATGAATAATCTTGATAGTGACCCGTCGTGGTGCACTCTTGACAAGCAACTTGGCATGATAATTCTTGATGATGGTCCGTCGTGATGCACCATTGACATGATAAGTAATAACTTGACATGAATAATCTTGATAGTGGCCCGTCGAGGTGCACTCTTGATAAGTAATCTTGATAAGTAACTTAACATGATAATCTTGAAAGTCTATTGCGACAACTATCCTGACTTGCTAAGTATCACTTGTCTTGACACCGTGGTTTATTTTCCTGATAATGATTATACAAGCTACCTATCTCGTCTTGCATCATGCTTAGGACATGGATTCCTGGTTACCACGGTCAGGGATTCATAATAAATATGACTAAGTTAATGACTAGATTGATCAAGTAGTTCATATAGAGAGATTTTCCCAGTTACAGGCGATCTCGTTATCCCAGCCACACCTGAGTGGACTTGTAGCATGCCGACGAGTAGGACACATTTCCAGCCCACTGTTATGTGGGGCACTTCTTGAAATCATAAGTACTATAGCACACTACCATGTGTTGCACTCTAAGTCACCTAATGATTCTCTAACTCTTGGTAACTTTAAGCAACCTCGCCTGGATAACCTGGATAGCTGCAGGGCTTGTGACTCAGGAATATCTCAAATGCATCTTATAGTAACTAGGCTTGTGATAACCCTAGTTAGTGAAAGTATCAAGCCGTACTCATTGCTTGGCCGTGATTGATGGATGGAGTCCAATCTAGTCTTGTCTAGACAATGCCAGTCTATGATTACTTCGATGCATTACTGTTATGCTTTACTCTTGTCGATAAATGATTAGAAACTAACCTCTGTTCAGGTGAAGGGTTACAACCCTGGTCCTCGTTTGGTTTACGGGTTGTAACTTGGTTACCGGAATAGTCTTTTAGTTATCTTATCATTTATCACCCTATTTTCTCTAACTCCTGTCTTTCATTATCATTTATGTCTTCAAGTGCTAATATGCTGGTTTTATTCTTAAGTGAAGCCTCCCTTGTAGCGCTTGCTTTTCTAGGTTCTGACCCAGCTGGTTTTGTATGGCTAGATTTTGGAATAGCTCCCGAGGATCTACCTGTCTTCCAGCCAGATGGTGAACACCAGGCGTAACGCTGGCAACGAGTGGGTTTCTTATTTTGCTCTTCCACTCTATTGTAAAATTATTCTTTTGAGGTATTTAGTCGCCGAGCAAGTGTTAGCTCATGTTGAAACTTATATTCTGTCTGCCTAAGGGCTGTAACATGATTGACAAATCCTAGGGTTGATCATGTATGACTTTAACTCTTGCTAGTCTTCATATTTTGTATGGCTAGCTTCATGATCATCTGAATATGTAATGTTTGGGACGCCTTACCTTGTATGTCTGATGATCTAATATCTGGTAACATTTATTTTCTTGCTTGAGATTGAGACACTAGGCTTGTTCTTGACCATAAGAGACTGCTGGCTTGTAGTTAAACCCTCATGCATCTAGACAGCCATGACCATATTGTGTAGTAGGTTGTACTTTAAAGTACGTAGCTGGCTGTGTCTGTCCCTTGCTCTCCAGTATTCTGGTTCTGGGGCGTGACAGTAGGGGTTGACTCTGACTGTTGGATAGACACCGGTACGACGTGCCATATCTGTTCTGGCAAGGAATCGTTCATCACGTACCAGCCAACTTCTGAGAAAGTTATCATGGCAAATCAGGCCCAAGCTGAAGTTCTGGGGATCGGGACTGTGGAGCTGAAACTCACTTCATGGAACACTCTGACGCTTCAAGATGTAAATCATGTTCCGGTTATTGCCAAGAACCTGATATCTGGGAGCCTACTTAGCAACACAAGCTTAAGGATGGACATCAATGCTGGCCATATGGTGATGTCCAAAAATGGAACATACTTCGGAAAGGCTTTTCAAATCGAAGGGATGTTTAAAATTCAGCTTGTAAACCAGTCAAATGAAATAAATGTAGTCACTCTTTCTGATTATTCTCTTGAGTTGTGGCATAATAGGCTAGGACATGTTCATTGTAAAAGGATACACAAAATGTCTATTCTAGGACTTATCTCCAAATGTGGGGGTAAGGTAGAAAAGTGTGAAGTATGTGCTCAGACGAAGATCATAAGAAAACTCTTTCATTGGGTTAATCGAAGCACATATTTTCTGGAGTTGGTGCACTCCGATATCTGTGACTTCAAACAATTCTCTATAAAGGTCGGGATGAAGTATTTTATAACCTTCATAAATGACTTCTTAAAGTACGCGTTCGTCTACTTGCTCAAATCTAAAGACGAAGCGTTCGAGAAGTTCAAGGAGTTCAGGGCCGAGGCTGAACGATAAACTGGACAATAACTCAAGAGGCTAAGAAGTGATCGAGGCAGAGAATATCGGTCTCATAAATTCGTATCGTTCTGTAAAGAACATGGAATCATCAGCGAGACTACTGTTCCATATTCTCCTCAATCTAACAGAGTAGCAGAAGGAAGAACCGAACATTGACAGAAATGATGAACTCAATGCTGCTAACTACGGGTATTCTAAAATGCTACTGGAAAGAAGCTGCATTGACGGCCACTTTTATTCTGAATAGAGTGCCATATGCAACTTCGGATATAACTCCTCATGAACCCTGGTTCAAAGTCAGACCTAACTTGAATGTCATTCGAGTGTGGGGGTGTCTGGCTTAGGTGAAGCTTCCAGATTTGAAGATTCAGAAGCTGGAGACAAGGACTACGAAGACGATATTCTTGGGGTATGCCGAGAAGAGTTATGCTCGGAGATTTCTTGATATTGAGTCAAATCATATCATCGAATCTCGTGATGCTGAATACTTTGAAGACAAGTTTGCAAGGCACAAGAACATTGTTCTCACAGATATTCCGGAGAATGATGAAGGTACAAAGGAGACTGAGATCTCAGATGAACCAGTAGTCCAAGATGAAGTTGTTGGTTAGGAGACAACAATTGAACCAGAACTCGTTGAGCCGTTAACGAAGCGAGCAAGAAGGCCAAAAAACTTCGAAAATGACTTCGTCATCTATCATGTGGAAGCAAATCCGCTTACCTATGATGAGGCGATGAAGACCAGAGATATTGTCTTCTAGAAGGAGGCGATAGACAATGAAATTGACTCAATCACCTCTTATAACACTTGGGTGTTGGTTGATTTATCCGAAGGAGCAAAATCCATCGGATGCAAGTGGATCTTCAAGAAGAAGATGAAAGCTGATGGAACCGTTGACAAGTTCAAGGTCAGGCTAGTGGCCAAGGGGTTTTCTCAAAAGTAGGGGATCGACTACTTTGACACGTATGCTCTAGTAGCCCGGATGACAACCATCAGATTGTTAATTGCTCTTACAACAATACACAAGCTGGTGATACATCAGATGGATGTGAAAACGACATTCCTGAATGGCGAGTTGATCGAAGAGATTTATATGCAACAACCAGAAGGTTTTGTCGTCAGAGGTCTTGAAGAGAAAGTCTGCAAGTTGGTGAAATCTCTGTACGGCTTAAAGTAGGCTCCCAAAATGTGGCATAAGAAGTTTGACAAAGTTATAAGGTCAAATGGCTACAAGGTCAGCGAAACAGACATGTGTGTCTATACGAAATTTGCTGACAGAAAAAGAGTCATCGTTTGTCTATATATGGATGACATGCTAATCCTAGGTACGGATATAAGCTGTGTCACGAAGACAAAGAAGTTTCTCTCGACAAAGTTCAGTATGAAGGATTGGGGATGCTGATGTTATCTTGGGACTCATGATCATCCGGACAGACACTGGATTGGCACTGTCACAGTCTCATTACATTAAGAAGATGCTCACTCGATACGAGTATCATGATCTTCCTATAATTGATACGTTGTATCGAGGTAACCAGAAGCTGGAGCCAAACTCGAAGGAAAGTATCAGGCAATTGGAGTATGCTAGCATCATCGGAAGTTTGATGTATGCTACAACTGCCACTAGGCCTGCCATAGCTTTCGATGTGGAAATGCTGAGTCAATTCACTAGCAATCCAGACGTTGAGCACTAGAAAACTGTGAAGCATGTTATGAGATATCTCAAGAAGACTCAGACATATGCACTGCACTTCAGCGAGAGCCGCCGGTAGTAGAAGACTTTAGTGATGTGTCACTCCCATTTTTCGTTGTACGTATTTCTAGTGTACGTATACAAATTTTGACCCGTATTTAGACTTGACCTGCTAGCCTAGTTGTAAGCCCTATTTTTCAAAAATTATTTAATTAGTGTTAATTAATTATTAATGTCATTTTTAGCCTTAAAATATTTATTATAATTTTTAGAAAATTTTCTAGAATTTTTAAATAAGTTTTAAATGAGTTTTAAATACTAAAATATCAATTTGTAATTTTCTAAAATATTTTAATTGACTTTTGCAATTAATTAGATTGTTTAAATATCATTTTGTAAATATTAAAATTATTTTAATATGGTTTTGTAATTTTTAGAATTGTTTTTATATCAGTATGCAATTTATTTAATTGTTAATATATCAGTTTGCAATTATTAAATTGTTTTAAATTGCGGAATACAAATTCTAATTTGCATTTAGACACTGGGAGTACCTAGTTGTAATTACCTAAACTACAGGGACCTAAACGCTAAACCCTAATCCTACCCACCCCCGACGACTGGCCAGCTGCCGACGACCGGCCAGCTGCCCCCCGTCATTTCCGGCCAGCGCACAGCCCCCCGACCGCCTCAAACCCACCTATTTAAACCTCCCTCTTCCCAGACCTGACCCTAACCCTAAAACCCCACCACGACCGCCCACGACCATCGTCTCCTCCACTTTTTCCCCCGCCGTAACCCTAACTCCGACGTACCCTACCACCGCCTCACCGACCACCGTCGTCAGTCGTCACCACCACCATCCGACGCGCCGCGACGAGCTACGCCCAGCGCCACCGCTCCGACCGCTCCTCCGTCGGCCAGCACACTCGAACCCCCCCGACTAGCCGGACACGTAAGTGATAGTGTCTTTTCGTGTCGTGCGTGTCTCATTTTCACATATGTGACTCGCCAGGATACGACGAACCCAACGCTGTGCTCGGACACGCGTTTCATGACTCGTACATATCGTGCAAAGCACGGACACGTAGTTTTCCTGTGTCCCTAACTGTCCGGACATAGGATCGATTTTATTATTATTTTTTTATATGTTAATTAATTCAAACCTAAATAAAACTAACCTAATCCTAATCCTAACACAACCAGTGGGTTGACCCCCTGGCCAGCCGGACCCGACTTAAACCACCTCCCCCCCCCCACCCGTGCGCTCTGGCTCGAGTTCGAGCCCCCTTGCTGTTCTTTTATTTTCTTTTTCTTTTTCCTTTATTTTTATTATTATTATTTATATATATATACTTATATATATATGTATACATATATTTGTATATATATGTATTATTATATATACTGTATTTATATATATATATATATATGCTGTATTTTTTTATATATATAAATATATATTTGTATTTATGTACATATAGGTATATATGTATATATTTTCATGTGTATATATATTATTATATATACTATTATATGTATGTACACAATATTTGTATATATATATATATATTTTATAATTAAGTATTTTTCTTATATATATATATATATATATATATATATATATATATACATATATATATACTTTTAACATATGTATGTATATATTCACTATGTATAATTTTACCTTATTAAAATATTAATATTTATTTTGTACTTTTACCAATTTGTATTTTAGTATATTTAAATTACTGCAACCATTTGGTGTCCAAGCCTAGCATGGGTTTTTGGGCCCAAATGTGTTTTCACACATTCAAGACCTGTGCAAGTCATATTGGACTTGATTCATGGCCTTGGGTCCTGTATTTGAACTTTGGTTCAAATTATGTACATGGACAAAATACGCAGATAATTAATTATTTTAATTTCAATTGTGTGTAATGCTGTTTTTGGATTTCTAAAAATACTTAAAGTACTGTTAAAATTCTGAAAAAATATTATTTAGATACTATGTTAATTTAGCTAATTTAATATAATTTTTATAATATTTAAATTACAGTTTTGCCACTAGTTTGGCATATGAAACCAAAACTCATTTTCTGTATACTTAGGAAAACTGATTTTTATAAAATACTTGTATTGGTTAATAAATTCCAGAAAAAATTATAATAAATTTCTATAATTAACAAGGATCATTTTGGTACTTTATTTTATGTAAAACTAAGTTTTTTGTCTATCTCAAAAATTGTTAGAATACAATGGTCATTTGATTTATTTATTGATTAATTACGACTTGTAACTTTTTGTGCTATCTTGAGTTTTAGCCGTGTTGAACCCCACCCCTCACTAGTGTAAAGACCCTAGAAAGTTAGTTTAAGTAGTGTGTCACCCCACATTGGTCTCCTATGCCAAGGTTATCATTTTGGCTAGGTGCCCAGTCACAAGTCGTGTTTCACCAATTAGTGTCTTAGCGTTTTAGCTTAGTGTAAAAACTAAGTTTATGCATTTATTTCTACAGTGACGAGTTACCGGACATCTATAGCATTTTTATCGCAGCTTGCTTTGCTTTGCTAGAGGCAAGTACTTTCTACAAACTTTACATACTGTTACATAAATGAACTGCTAATCCAACCATGTTAAATACTGATCCTTGGGGTAGCAAGTTAAAATATCACATGTTGTACTTTCTATTACTACCATGTTTAGAACAGTCTTTATGTATCCCTCACATGATTAGAACCTGGGTTATGGGGAAACTGATAGTAGTGTACGTGATCATACCCCCTCTACAGTACCGAGCAAACACTACCAAATTACAGCATTTTAGCGACGGCCATTTAGCGACGGAAATTTTCCGTCGCTATTACCGTCGGATCAACGACGGATTTGTGACGAAATACCGACGGAAAGCAGTGGACAATTTTTTTATTTTTTTATGTCCATATCCGTCGCTACGCCGTCGATAGGTCGTCGGCCAAGTAGCGACGATTTTATATCCGTCGCTAGAACGTCGCATATTTTGGCGGCAAAAGCCTAAAATATTGGCGCGAGATTTGACTGACGACTTAGCGACGGAATAATCCGTCGCTACTCTGGCGCGAGATTTACTGACTACTTAGCGACGGAATAATCCGTCGCTACTCCGTCGCTAATTTCTGTACCCTAACTTAAATTGAACCGACGGGGGGGAAATTTTCATTCTCCCCCAAAACACTCTCTCTCTTCCCTCTCCCTCTCTCCGACGATCTCGCTCTCTCCGACCGGCGATCTCCCTCTCTCTCTCTAAGGTATGCTCTCTCTCCCCCCCTCTCTCTCTATCTCCCTCTCTCTCTCTCTCTTTTACGATTTGGGGGGTTGGGGGGCTGTCGTAGTGGTCGGAGAGGGTGTAGGGCAGGGGGGTTTCGGGTACGGGGTGGGGTGGTCGGGGCAAGGGTGGAGTGGGGTGGTCGGGGACAGGGGGGTCGGGGAGGGGGTCGGGCAGGGGTAGGGGGTGGTCTGGGCAGGGGGGTTCGGGTAGGGGGTGGGGTGGTCGGGGCAAGGGTGGGGTGGGAGAGGGGGCAGGGGGGGTCGGGAAGGGGGTCGGGCAGGGGTGGGGGGTGGTCTGGGCAGGGGGGTGGGAGAGGGGGTCGGACAGGGGTTGGGGGAGGGTCGGGCAGGGGTTGGGGGGGGGTCGGGGCAGGGGGGGCAGGGGGGTGGGAGAGGGGGTCGGGCAGGGGTTGGAGGGGTCGGGCATGGGTTGGGGGGGGTCGGGGCAGGGGGGGCAGGGGGGGTGGGAGAGGGGGTCGGGCAGGGGTTGGGGGGGTCGGGCAGGGGTTGGGGGGTCGGGGGCAGGGGGGGCGTAGGAGGGACTCTGGAGTCCCCGCGCAGGAGTCCTCCTCCTCCTCTCCCATAGACACACACACACACACGGACACACACACACAGACCCACACACACACGGACACACACACACGGACACACACACACAGACACACACACATACGGACACACACACACACACACACACGGACACACACGGACACACACGGACACAGACACACGGATACACACACTCTCAGACATATATATCATGGTTTAAAGTATCGGCCGATACCGATCCGATACGGCCGATACCGATACGGTTTGGCATGTTCCGATCCGATACCGACCGATACCAAGTATTGACCGATACCGACATTGGGGGTCTTTGTTCCGGTCAATTCGACAAAGAAAATTAAACAAAAAAGACAAATCAACAAGGGTTTAAAGCATAACAAGGTTGTAGAAGCATGTAAAAGAAGAAAATCACATCAATTGAAGAAAATCACATCTATTGTTTGTAAACCAATCGGTAAGGGTGACTACTATTTCATTTAATTTCAAAACTACTAAGAAATAACACTGAAAATACTTAAAATTATGCCTAAATGTATAAAATATATGTTTTTAAATGTAAATAATTTATTAATAATTATTTGTTCCCCGATACCAAAAAATCTGATACTCCGATCCGAAACCGCCGATACTACCGATATCGCCGATACCAATACTCATAGGAATAGTTCGATACCGATTCCGATACCGATACTTTGAACCTTGATATATATATATATATATATATATATATATATATATATATATATATATAT
This sequence comes from Iris pallida, assembly GCA_029216955.1. Taxonomy (NCBI): domain Eukaryota; kingdom Viridiplantae; phylum Streptophyta; class Magnoliopsida; order Asparagales; family Iridaceae; genus Iris; species Iris pallida. The sequence continues at coordinate 29,994,251 of JANAVB010003398.1, forward strand.
ATATATATATAGGCATAATTTTAAGTAATTTATTAATAATATATATATATACACAGACACACGTCGTGAAGTCTAGTATATATATTTGATTAGCTAAGGTAGAAGTTTAGCCTAATTAAGGTTAGTTTTGACAGAGTTGACTTGGACTCCTAATTTGACCCAGAACTAGTCTAGTATACCATCTGCTCCTCCTTTCTTCCCTTCTTCTCATTCGACTATCTCGGCCTCCTATTCGGCCTACTATTCCGATATGCGTTTGATACGGTCTACCTAACCTATATACTGATACTAATCTGATACTCTCTGATATTAAGTACATCCGGCTTACTAGCTAGCGGATCCACCAGTTACATGATTATATACTAATTATGTTAGATTGTGATACTAAGTAGCCTCGTCGTAGGCCTAGCGTGTTATCCACAAGTTTAGTTTTTCTTACGATATGAGTATCGGTATCGGGCTATTATTTCTTATGTTTAGTTTGTCTTACGATACAGATATTCACATCAAATCGAGCATGAATCGTTACTTTGTTGATCGTACATGGATATACAAACGACAACACGAGAGCAGAATTGGTGTGAGTGACGATTTTCAGGCAGGTGTGGAAGTATTTCTTAAGTATGCCATGAGCAAAACTCAGTACATGGATGATAACAAAATCAAGTGTCCATGTGTTAATTGTCACAATAGACGTTTCGAAGAAGTGATGACTGTGAGAGATCATTTGACCCATAAGGATTTCGTACGTGATTACGGTCTGTGGTCATCGCAAGGTGAATTATATTCAGAAAGACAGGCTGCAGAAGCTGGTACTTATGCTTTTGATGATAATGCTGCAACGGATGTCCTCGAAGACGACGGATGCTCTGTGGATTATAGAGACATGCAGAACCTTGCACGAGATATGGTGTATGCTGCGGCAGGGCCTAATTTTGATCCGGAGGATCCTAATCCCGAGGCAAAGGAGTTCTATGATATGTTTAAGGACGCAGATACTCCTCTATATCCTGGTTGTGAGACTCATTCCGCACTGCCAGTGACGATGCGGTTGTTGAACATAAAGTCTGATTTTAACTTGCCACAAGCTTGCTATGATCGGATCACACAATTAACTAATGAGGTGTTACCGAAGGAATCAAAAGAGCTCCCAAGAAACTTCTACAAGTCAAAGATGATGGTCCGACAACTGGGACTGGGGTACGAGAAGATAGATTGCTGTCGCAACGGATGCATGTTGTATTACAAAGAGAATTGCGTATTAGAAAGTTGTTGGTTCTGTAATGCGGATCGTTACAAGACAGTACAGGGAAAAGGAAAGTCAACTAGAAAACGACGTCCTTACAAGTATATGCATTACTTGTCGATCACGAAGCGCTTACAGAGGATGTATATGTCTCTGAATACAGCAGAACACATGACGTGGCACAGTGAAGATCGCATAAAGGACGAAGGAGAATTGTCACATCCTTCGGATGGGGAGGCGTGGAAATATTTTGATTTGTGTCATCCAGATTTTGCTGCAGAGCCTAGAAATGTACGCCTGGCGCTATGTTCTGATGGCTTCGCCCCTTTCGGATAGTCGGAATCTCAATACTCATGCTGGTCGGTCATTCTTACCCCTTACAATCTGCCACCATGGATGTGTATGAAGACTCCTTATATGTTCTTGACAGCTATCATATCCGGTCCCAAAAATCCGATAAAGAACATCGATATATATTTACAGCCGTTGGTGGATGAGCTGAAACAGTTGTGGGAGATCGACGTCACGACCTATAATATTTCCAGAAAACAAAACTTTCAGATGAGAGCTTCACTCATGTGGACAATCAATGATTTTCCAGCATACGGTATGCTGTCGGGATGCAGTACGCACGGCAACATGTCTTGTCCGATATGTATGGAAAATAGTAAGGCGTTCCGCCTTAGACATGGAGGAAAAACTTCTTTCTTTGACTGTCACCGTCAATTTCTGCCAACGAGACATCCTTGGCGAAAGAACAAGGACGCGTTCAGATATGGAAAACAAGAATTTTCTGAACCTCCTGCCAGATTGTCGGGATACGATATTTGGGAAGATGTAAAGGAATTGTCCACCGCAATGGAAGATCCATCGAACAATCGTGTCGAGGGGTTCGGACAAAGCCATAACTGGACCAAACGGAGTATCTTCTGGGACTTGCCTTATTGGAAAGATAATCTTATTAGGCATAATCTTGATGTCATGCATATCGAAAAGAATGTGTTCGATAATGTCTTCAATACCGTTATGGATATTAAAGGAAAGACGAAGGACAATCCAAAAGCAAGACAAGACATGGCCGAGATATGCAAACGTCATAATCTAAACTTGATACAAAGGGGAGCTGGTGGACAAGTAACTAAGCCGATAGCGCCATACGCATTGAGCAAGGAAGATAGATTAATAATCTGCAAGTGGATATCTACTTTAAGATTTTCCGACGGCTATGTGTCGAATTTGTCTAGATGCGTTGATCTCAATGAACGCAAGCTAACAGGAATGAAGAGTCACGACTGCCACGTGTTTATGGAAAGATTACTGTCCATTGCATTGAGAGAGTTATTGCCTTCTGCTGTATGGGTTCCGTTGGCCGAGCTGTCTACATTCTTCAGGAATATCTGTTCAACTAAGCTCACGGTGCAACATATGATACAACTTGAGGAGAAGATTGTCTTAACAATTTGCAAGTTAGAGAAAATATTTCCACCGGGTTTCTTCGACAGTATGGAGCATCTACCGATTCATCTAGCATACGAAGCCCGTGTCGGTGCATCTGTTCATTATCGATGGATGTACCCTTTTGAAAGGTAAATAAAAATTGATATAATTTAAGTGGATTTTATAATTCATTGTTAATTCTCAAGATAATTTGTCTCTCTAGGTATCTACATCATCTAAAGAAGAAAGTTGGCAACAAGGCTCATATAGAGGCTTCGATATGCGAAGCATATCTTATCGAGGAGGTGTCAAACTTTTGCTCCATTTATTTCGATACTCATGTTGAGACAAATCGAAATAGACCTCAAAGGAATGACGAAGACGTTGAGGAAGGAGGTATATTCAATTTAAGGGGCAAGCCTATTGGGGCTAGTAAGAAACGGTGGTTGAGTGACGATGAGTATGATGCCGCTCACCGATATGTCTTGTTAAATTGTGACATACAAGAAGTGAGAGATTTGGAGAAGTAAGTGACTACACCTCGTTATAATCTCTAATTTGGTGAGGTAAGTGACTACACTAATTTTTATTCTCTCTAACAGTGTATTTAGAGATGAAGTCAAAATAAGGACACCCGATATTACCGATGAGGGACTTCAAAGAGAGGTTGATTTTACCTTTCCGTCATGGTTTCGAGATTACGTAAGTAACTGAGATAATATGTTATGCGGCTACCATTTAAATATATATATGCAACTAAAACATTTAAAGTTTACAGGTTTTATTAGCTGAACCAAGTACACTCACAAATGAGAGCATTCGTTATTTGTCATTGGGACCGAAGAAGCATGCAAAGACTTGGCCCGGCTATATCATTAATGGCTTCAAGTTTAAGACAACTCAACATCCTATAAATGCCGAATTTTGCAATGACGGCTTCAGTACGAAGGATTCTGGTGTTTGCATAAGAGGCACAATCTATGACGACGAGCCGGACTTTGACTATTATGGAGTGCTTCGGGATATTGTAGAATTACAATATAGTGCCCCATTTGATATGCATATTATTATATTCAAATGTGAGTGGTTCGATACGACACCAAATATCGGTTGGAGAATCGATAAACAATTTGGATTCGTCGATATAAATCATCGCAGGAGGTATAGAGGGTCCGACACGTTTGCGATAGCAAGTCAGGCTGTTCAAGTCTACTATACAAGCTACCCAAGGCGTCGTAGAGATCGCTTTGACTGGTGGGCAGTATGCAAGATTAAATCTAGAAATACATTCAACGTTGGAGACCCAGCATACCAAGAGGACCAGATCGAAAAGCCCCAATACTTGGGACAACAGTCTTGTGACATGGATGTTGAATTAGAGGTTGATATACCTCTTGCTGATGAAAATAGAGGGGAGGAAGAGGTTGATATACAAGACTTAGATGTCAACCAGGGGAGAAAGAGGCATCTTGTCCCAAGTATTGAGACTGAAGAGAAGAAGAAGAAGAAGAAGAAGAAGAAGAAGAAGAAGAAGAAGAACTTTATGAGGATGAGGATGAGGATACAGATGAATTCGACGATGAGGATGATGATGATGATGAGGCCGAGGCCGAGGAAGAGGACGATGACGATGATTAAATATCGCTATATTTCAGTTGTATCTTGAAGCACCCAATATCTAGTCTCGAATCCTAAATTACCCTATTACATTTGGATTTACAATTACAAGTCTAGTGGAACACAAGATGCCCTTTCATCAAAAGTTACAAGAATTGTACTTTGTTGTATTGGTGCGTGATTTTATCAGATTTTGTGTATCTAGCTTTTATTCGTACTTCACTTCTGATTGTAATATTTATTTCAGTTTGGGATATTTGCGAATTATTGTATGAGTTTTTTTTTGCAGATGGCACTCCTAGGCCTACTCGTCTGGGCGGCACTCATCGCCCTGCTGCTGGTATGGATATGTTTAGTTTTATATTCATTTATAAATCTATGTTGTCGGTATTTTGTTTATGTGTTCTATTTACAGGGCATGGTTGCGAGCACCCGTACTGGTGGTGCTGGCCGTGGTCGTGGCGGTGGCGGCGGCGGCGGCGGTGGTGGTGGTGGTGGTGGTCGTGGGCGTGGGCGTGGTGGTAGCGGTCGTGGTCGCCAGTCGCATTCTCCGGATGTGACCTCCGATCCCGACTTGGAGAGCCCGGACACAGGCTCTTCCCGCCGTCATTCTTCCTCGGTGCTACCGACATCGTTGTCGAGGCCTGTGACTCCATCCGCTAGCGGATCCGTTCCGCCACCGGATGTACCAGCGGATGCAGCAGCAGATACAGCAGGGGACCCAGCAGTTACTGCAGGGTGGGCCTCGGAGTACCCCAGGATTCAATTTCATCCTGTTACCGGGGAGTACGTGCATGGACCCGCGGATCCCCCGACGCCACCAGAGAGGCTGGTGGGCGAGTTCCGACGAGAGCTATGGCCCGCTGGTGAATCGTAAGTAAATTTAAGTTAATTTATTAAATTTGTTTCATTTATTCAAGTTAATAATCCAGTCGTTGCTTCTTTATAGGTTTTTCCCGTGGGATGTTGCCCGGATTCTAGGGCGCATTATCTGGGATAACTACCATGGCCCCTACCTCAATTTTTTTGAGGTGCCTCAGGACATGAAGTACGTCTGGCTCGACGAGATGAGGGTATAAATCCGTCGGTGAATTATTAATTATTCTTTAAATTATTAAATTTTTTATTACGTGATATTTGAATTTGTATGTCAGAGGACGTTCTGGTGGCCCCCCCATCGCGAGGAGGCGATCCGCAGGACCTACAAAGCCACCACCGGGAAGAAGATACGGGAGGCACTTATAGTATAAACACATTCATTGGATAGGCTGCGTATCGTGAGGCACTTAGTCGGCTTGAGATCGAGCCCCCTTCCGAGAATGTCGGCGAAACGACGCCCACCCAGACGCACTCTTCTATGGCCGCTCGCTACGACGACATGTTCGTAGAATCCGTCGGCGGCGTTAGGAAAGGGCGCATCTACGGCTTAGGTTCCATGGCGCCCTCGTTGCAGCCGTCCCCGAGATATCCACCGCCTCCGCCTCCCCCAGCGCCCCCGGTTGACGATGTGAGGGCGCAGCTTGCGACTCTGACCTCCGCGGTGTCAGATTTGCGGGCGATAGTGTTGGGGCGCTATCCGTCTGCTCCCGGTCCGTCTGCTCCCGGTCCGTCTGCTCCCGGTCCGTCTACTGCTGCTGCCGGTGCTTCGGATCGACCTGGTCCTTCTTCCCCCGGACGGCTTTCGTTTAACCGCTCTGCGGACGCCCGCATCGTATCGGATAACACCATCTTGACGCTCCTTGACATGATGTCGCCAGAGCAGCTACGTGCGCTTCCAGACCATGTCTTGTCCCAAGTGCCGGCACACACGGTGGAGGAGTACATACGCAAAGCGGATGCGGCGGCACGAGCACGAGACGATCCGACGGACGGGGTTTGATTTTGTTTATGTTGTTGGTTTTGTAGACATTTGGATACATTGTATGTTCGGATATTTTTTTTATGTTTGGATAATTTAATGTTGGATATTGGATATATTGTGTTGGTAATATTTTGTTGGATATTGGATACGTTGGATATTGGTGTCGGATATGGATATTTTGCATATGGATATATGGTGTTGGATATTGGATACGTTGGATATTCGTGTTGGATATGGATATATGGTGTTGTATATGAATATTTTGCATGTTTGATATTGTGTTGGATGTGTTGTATAAACAGGAAAGAGTCTGTTTGCAGTATTTTTTTTTTTCAAAAATTAGCATTTAGCGACGGACTGGCGACCACTCAGCGACGGATAGTCCGTCGCTAACTGGAGAAACTGAGGTTAGCGACGGAGTGGCGACGTAAAATCCGTCGCTACCTGGAGCATTTCAATAAAGCGACGGATTGGCGACGGACGATCCGTCGACCTAATGCTGTTTGATGTCCAGAAATTTTAGCTTTCGCGACGGATTGGCGACTAACTTACGGCGGACTGGCGACCACTCAGCGACGGATAGTCCGTCGCTAACTGGAGAAACTGAGGTTAGCGACGGAGTGGCGACGGACTATCCGTCGCTACCTGGAGCATTTCAATAAAGCGACGGATTGGCGACGGACGATCCGTCGACCTGATGCTGTTTGATGTCCAGAAATTTTAGCTTTCGCGACGGATTGGCGACTAACTTACGGCGGACTGGCGACCACTCAGCGACGGATTATCCGTCGCTAACTGGAGAAACTGAGGTTAGCGACGGAGTGGCGACGTAAAATCCGTCGCTACCTGGAGCATTTCAATAAAGCGACGGATTGGCGACGGACGATCCGTCGAACTGATGCTGTTTGATGTCCATAAATTTTAGCATTAGCGACGGATTGATGACTAACTTACGGCGGACTGGCGATAAAGTCCCGACGGACTATCCGTCGCTAACTGTAGGAATTTAATGTATCGACGGATTGGCGACGTAATATCCGTCGCTACCTAGAGAATTTTACATTGAGCGACGGTTTAGCGACGGAATGTCCGTCGGTAATTGGGTATCAGAAAATCTCTGATACGCTTTTGCCGACAAATTTACGACGAATTAGCGACGGATATTGGGTATCAGAAAATCACTGATACGGTTTTGCCGACTCGTTCGCGACGGAGTTTTCCGTCGCTAACCCTATATCCTGATACATATTTTGACGAAAGCTAGTCGGTAATCCGTCGCTATATATATTTAAATGCGCCGACGGTATTCCGTCGCTAAGTCGTCGCTGAGCGACGGAGTAGCGACGGATATGTTTTAGCGACGAGGTTATTCCCGACGGCTGTTTTACCAAAATATCCGTCGGTAATCCGTCGGTATTTATTTTTGGCGACGGACTACCGACGGATAAGGCCGTCGGTAAATCCATGTATTTTGGTAGTAAAAGTTTCATTTTATATGTTACTGCGTCGTAGGCCTTTATCTCAAAGCTGTATTTGTGCGTATATACATCTATCGCCTTTACACTTGTACGGAAGTACATTTCATAATGTGCCCCCAGCACATTATACATCTATTGACCGATCACGTACCTGCTACAGTTTTAAACATTACATATACATCTGTCTCTATGACATATGTGTTCTTGCCATGATAGACTATGTGATTGCCATGTTTCCAGTTATTTCCTCTTCTGTTCATTTCCATGTTTCATATGCTAGTTTGCTAGATTCAGTACTTGCTCCCGTCCTGACAGAATAACATTGTAGGTGTCCTTACTGAGGAGGAGTTACTCTGCGACTCATATTATGGGGATACTGCCGAGGACCCGGCTTTGCCATACGAGGATGTTCCTGCGGGGAGACTCATCTAGTTTGTATAGCTGTTTGGGATATTTAATGTAGTCATGTATTAGGCTACATATTTTGTAACTGGACATGTATCCAGTTTTACATTTCAGATCACTTGTACTTTGGACTTATTTCTATATATGACGACTTTTGTGTTTGGAGCATTTATGACTTTTATTCACTTATAGAACTGTTAGCACATTTAGTCTTATCATGTTGTCTTTAGAACAGCTTACTACGTTCTATATCAAACGTAGGCTGGGCATGACTCGGCCTGGCCCAACAATTATGGTAGCGGATCGTGACATGTTTTTAGTGGTGGCCCATGCAGGTCCTGACTAAATTGTTTGGTTACGTTATTGTACCAAGCATGCCTGCAATTAGGAAACTTAAGGTAATTAGACAACATTAGGAATGACGCTTAGAACACCTAGAGGAATGCTAGGATTGCAACATAGGAAATACATCACATGCTTGCTAATATAATTAGATTTTTTTGCCTATGATTGCTTACTTTAACAAGTCCTTATAAGTCCTTTTTATTGTAATTAGATGGTGCTTACTCGTTCATCCCAGTCTTTTACACCCGAGAATGGCGCACTCCCTATACAGTCAGCTGACCAGTTGACTGATACACCCCCACCTCCACCTACCACATTCTCCCACTCCACAGATCCACAGACCCAGATGCCTCCACCACCTTCCACATCTCAGTCCCAGCAGGCCCCGATACTTCTACCACCCCCTATCATCATACCTACCAGGCTTCCGTCACACTCGACGGGAACCAGCTGCTCACTATGATCCAGGGGTTCCTAACAACCCATCAGGAGCAGACTGTCCTACTCCGCCAGAGCATGGAGCGTTCTGAGGAACGTTCCGTGGTCCCACCACCTGTAGAGCCACGGCAGAGAGCGGGGACGATCAAGGACTTCATGGGTCTGAATCCCAAGGAGTTCTCAGGGACTGAGGGCATAGTAGTAGCAGATGACTGGATAGACTCGGTGGAGAGGAAGCTCATAGGAGTTAGGATGCCGGGTGACCTCCAGGTCGAGGCAGCGGGATTTCTGCTGATAGACTTGGCAGGAGTCTGGTTCCGGAATGAGCCGTTATTTGCGAGAGGGAGAGCCACTTGGGATCAGTTCAAGACCCAGTTCAAGAAAAAATTCTTCTCGACCACTGCTAGAGTAGCCATGGGGCTACGATTCCAGAACATCCAGCAGGGGAACCGTTCTGTTGATGACTATGCGGCAGAGTTTAGTCGCCTGAGCCGTTTCGCTCCTAGTCTGGTTGCAGATCCAGAGGAGATGACCCGTAGGTTTTACCATGGTCTAGTTCCAGACATTGGCATTCTTATAGTGGCGAACGGTACGACTGACTACTACCAGAGCCTAGAGTTGGCCCGGAGCATTGAGGAGCGTCTTCTGTCTAGCAAGAGGCCGGCTTCTGTACATCATGAGGGACCGTCCAAGCGTCAGGCTTTCCAACAGAGAGCACCGACGCCGCCCCAGCAAACTTACCGTCCTCCTACATCACATCACCCGACCCCGCCAGTTAGAGCCCCGGGACCCCGACATCAGCAGCAGCAGCAGAAGGGAGCTATATGTTCTTTCTGCGGAAGACCAGGTCATGACTTCACCGTCTGCAGGAAGAGGTTGGGTCAGTGTTTGGCTTGTGGGTCTGCCACCCATCAGCTTCGGAACTGTCCAGCAGCCAAGGGACCTAGAGGACCGCTTCCGACTCAACAGCAGAGGTTTGGGAAGCATCTGCAGCAGCAGAAGGAACCTCAGGAGAAGGTTTATAACCTAGCCCTTGAGCCAGAGCCGGAGCAGGTTTCGGAGCCAGATTACTTAGCTGACGTCATCACAGGTCATGTTTATTTGTATACTTTTCTAGCTCTATGTTTGTTTGATTCTGGTGTATCTCATAGCTTCCTATCATTAGAGTTTATGCGTAAACACCATCTAGTAGCTACACCTACTGCGGAGATTAGTAGAGTGATGACGGGAGGAGGACCGGTGCCTATTAGATCTATCTATAGATGTTCTATTTTTATAGCCGGAAGAGAGTTCAGGGGACGATTCTTTGTGATGCCACTCCCCGGTTATGATATCATATTGGGGATGGACTGGCTTAGCTATGTCCATGCATCTATAGATTGTCATGAGGGTAGTATTTTATTCAGTCCCCCAGGCACAGCACCATTCAGTGTCAGGAGGACAGGACCGGAGATCAGCCTAGAGCCGAACTGTTGTGCGACAGTTGGGGACGTAGCACCGCCACACCCTATCATCAGGGAGTTTATGGATGTATTCCCAGAGGATCTTCCAGGGCTTCTGCCTGACAGAGATGTAGAGTTCACTATAGATTTAGTGTCGGGTTTATCACCAGTATCCCGGGCTTGCTATAGAGTGAATCCCAAGGAGGCCGTAGAGATGAAAGAGCAGATTGATGACCTGTTGAAAAAGGGTTTCATTCGATCCAGTGCTTCTCCATGGGGAGCGCCAGTGCTCTTTGTGCCTAAGAAGGATGGTACAGTCCGGTTGTGTATTGACTACCGGGCCTTGAATGCCATCACCATCAAGAACAAATATCCTCTGCCCAGGATAGATGATTTGTTCGACCAGTTGAGCGGGGTGAAGGTGTTTTCCAGGATAGACTTGAGATCCGGGTACCACCAGGTGAAGGTTAGGGCAGCAGACATCCAGAAAACGACGTTCAACACGAAGTACGGACAGTACGAGTTTCTGGTGATGCCATTTGGTCTCACAAATGCGCCAGCTGTCTTTATGAACTTGATGAATAAGACATTTCACCAGTATCTGGATAAGTTCATCGTAGTGTTTATCGACGACATCCTGATATACTCGAAGACGCCAGAGGAGCATGCACAGCACTTGCGAATAGTTTTGGGGATTCTGAGGTAGGAGAGATTGTTTGCCAAATTGTCGAAGTGCGAGTTCTTTTTAGACCGAGTGGAGTTTCTCGGCCATGTAGTTACTGGAGATGGAATCTTGGTGGATCCCAGGAAGATTGCTGCAGTTGAGACGTGGAAGGCTCCGACGTCAGTTTCAGAGATCAGGAGCTTTCTGGGTTTAGCAGGCTATTATAGAAAGTTCGTCCAGGACTTTGCTAGGATAGCTGAACCCATGACGAAGCTGACGCAGAAGGACGCAGAGTACATCTGGTCAGAGGACTGCCAGGCAGCATTTGAGGAGCTGAAGAGGAGGCTGACGACCGCTCCAGCTCTGATATTACCTTCAGGTTCTGGAGGTTTCACCATTTTCAGCGATGCTTCTGGAAAGGGGCTAGGATGTGTCCTACAGCAGCATGGGAAAGTGATTGCTTATGCATCTAGGCAATTGCGGACTCATGAGAGGAATTATCCTACCCATGACCTAGAGTTAGCTGCGGTGATCTTTGCACTCAAGTTATGGAAACATTACTTATACGGAGAGCGTGTGGAAATCTTTACTGACCACAAAAGCTTGAAGTATGTGTTCACGCAGAAAGAGCTGAACATGAGGCAAAGACGATGGTTGGAGTTGATGAAAGACTTCAACATCGATTTATAGTATCACCCCGGAAAGGCAAATGTGGTGGCGGATGCGCTGAGCAGGCATTCGATGGCATGGTATCTGATGATTGATCGGCATTTGCGGAAGGATCTGGAGAAGCTCGGCATCGAGCTAGTTCGGCCAGGATCAGTGATACAGATGATGGCACTTGACATTCAGTCAGGTTTGATGGAGCAGATCAGAGAGGCACAGTCTACAGATGAGAACCTTCGCAGACTTCGAGCCCAGGCGTTAGCAGGATTGCTGGATGACTTTACTATAGTAGAGGATGGATCCTTGAGGCATGGCAGCCGATTGTGCGTGCCGAAGGGAGAGCTGGTAGAGGCAGTCTTGCAGGAGGCGCACCGATCGAGATATTCTATTCACCCTGGTGCTAACAAGATGTACCGTGACTTGCGGGAACATCTTTGGTGGCACGAGATGAAGAGGGATGTATCACGTTTTATCTCGAGATGCCTAGTTTGCCAGCAGGTCAAGGAGGAGCGCCAGAGGCCAGCTGGTCTGTTGCAGCCGTTATCCATTCCCGAGTGGAAGTGGGAACATATTACGATGAACTTCGTCTCAGGGCTTCCTCGTTCCCAAGGAGGGAAGGATGCCATTTGGGTCATCGTGGACAGGCTGACGAAGTGTACGCACTTCATACCCTTCAAGGTGGGACTTTCCACCGAGAAGTTGGCGAAGCTATACATGCAGCAGATAGTTCGCCTACACGGAGTGCCGGTGAGCATCGTGTCGGACAGAGACAGCAGATTTACATCCCACTACTGGAGGAGCTTGCAGGAGGAGTTGGGCAGTAGGCTCAAGTTCAGTACGGCGTACCACCCGCAGACAGATGGACAGTCCGAGAGGACGATACAGACACTGGAGGATATGCTGAGGACCTGCGTGCTGGACTTCGGAGGATCATGGGAGAGCCATCTGCACTTGGTAGAGTTTTCATACAACAACAGCTACCAAGCCAGTATCGGTATGTCTCCTTTCGAGGCGCTTTATGGACGACGATGTCGCACACCGCTCTTTTGGGATGATGTCGGAGACAGAGTTATGCTTGGGCCAGAGATGATCACGGATGCAGCAGAGAAAGTCGGGATGATCAGAGACAGGCTCAGAGTAGCTCAGAACATGCAAAAATACTGGGCTGATGCTAGTCGCAGACCGATGGAGTTCGCAGACGGTGATATGGTGCTAGTAAAGATATCACCTACTAGAGGGACGATCCGGTTCGGACGAGGAGGGAAGCTGAGCCCCAGATACATCGGGCCGTTCGAGATACTTGGCAGGATTGGAGAGGTAGCTTACAGGGTTGCGCTTCCACCCAACCTAGCAGGAGTTCACGATGTCTTTCACGTATCTCAGCTGAGGAGATATGTTCCGGACCCCAGTCATGTGCTAGATCATACAGAGTTGGAGGTCGGACCGAGCCTTACAGTTTCTGAGCAGCCGGTGGAGATATTAGACAGGAGAGAGAAGAGGCTGAGGAACAAGGTTATACCCCTAGTACGAGTAGCTTGGAGCCGTCACTCCCCAGGTGAATCTACTTGGGAGAGGGAGTCGGACATGAGGGAGAGATACCCTTACTTGTTCGATCCAACCGCTGCGAGGGAACCACCCGTTCCCGCTTGATGCCTTAGAGGTTAGTTTCGATCATAGCCTTAGTCACTGTGTTGCATTGCTTGCTATGTTAGAATATTGTAGGGTCTTCAATCCTTGTGAATTTCGAGGACGAAATTTTTCAAGGAGGAAAGACTTGTAAGCCCCTATTTTTCAAAAATTATTTAATTAGTGTTAATTAATTATTAATGTCATTTTTAGCCTTAAAATATTTAATATAATTTTTAGGAAATTTTCTATAATTTTTCAATAAGTTTTAAATGAGTTTTAAATACTAAAATATCAATTTGTAATTTTCTAAAATGTTTTAATTGACTTTTGCAGTTAATTAGATTGTTTAAATATCATTTTGTAAATATTAAAATTATTTTAATATGGTTTTGTAATTTTTAGAATTGTTTTTATATCAGTATGCAATTTATTTAATTGTTAATATATCAGTTTACAATTATTAAATTGTTTTAAATTGCGGAATGCAAATTCTAATTTGCATTTAGACACTGGGAGTACCTAGTTGTCATTACCTAAACTACAGGGACCTAAACGCTAAACCCTAATCCTACCCACCCCCGATGACTGGCCAGCTGCCGACGACCGGCCAGCTGCCCCCCGCCATTTCCGGCCAGCGTACAGCCCCCCGACCGCCTCAAATCCGCCTATTTAAACCCCCCTCTACCCAGACCTGACCCTAACCCTAAAACCCCACCACGACCGCCCACGACCACCGTCTCCTCCACTTTTTCCCCCGCCGTAACCCTAACTCCGACGTACCCTACCACCGCCTCACCGACCACCATCGTCAGTCGCCACCACCACCATCCGACGCGCCGCGACAAGCTACGCCCAGCGCCACCCGAGCGCCACCGCTCCGACCGCTCCTCCGCCGGCCAGCACACTCGAACCCTCCCCCCCGACTAGCCGGACACGTAAGTGACAGTGTCTTTTCGTGTCGTGCGTGTCTCGTTTTCACATATGTGACTCGCCAGGACACGACGAACCCAACGCTGTGCTCGGACACGCGTTTCATGACTCGTACGTGTCGTGCAAAGCACGGACATGTAGTTTTCCTGTGTCCCTAATTGTCCGGACACAGGATCGATTTTATTATTTTTTTTATATGTTAATTAATTCAAACCTAAATAAAACTAACCTAATCCTAATCCTAACACAACCAGTGGGCTGACCCCCTGGCCAGCCCGACCCGACTTAAACCCCCCCTCCCCCGCGCTTTCTGGCTCGAGTTCGAGCCCCCTTGCTGTTCTTTTATTTTCTTTTTCTTTTTCCTTTGTTTTTTTATTATTTATATATATATACTTATATATATATGTATACATATATTTGTATATATATGTATTATTATATATACTGTATTTAAATATATATATATGCTGTATTTTTTTATATATATAAATATATATTTGTATTTATGTACATATAGGTATATATGTATATATTTTCATGTGTATATATATTATTATATATACTACTATATGTATGTACACAATATTTGTATATATATATACTTTATAATTAAGTATTTTTCTAATATATATATATATATATATATATATATATATATATATATATATATATATATATATATATATATATATACTTTTAACATATGTATGTATATATTCACTATGTATAATTTTACCTTATTAAAATATTAATATTTATTTTGCACTTTTACCAATTTGTATTTTAGTATATTTAAATTACTGCAACCATTTGGTGTCCAAGCCTAGCATGGGTTTTTGGGCCCAAATGTGTTTTCACACATTCAAGACCTGTGCAAGTCATATTGGACTTGATTTATGGCCTTGGGTCCTGTATTTGAATTTTGGTTCAAATTATGTACATGGACAAAATACGCAGATAATTAATTATTTTAATTTTAATTGTGTGTAATGCTGTTTTTGGATTTCTAAAAATACTTAAATTACTGTTAAAATTTTGGAAAAATAGTATTTAGATACTATGTTAATTTAGCTAATTTAATATAATTTTTATAGTATTTAAATTACAGTTTTGCCACTAGTTCGGCATATGAAACCAAAACTCATTTTCTGTATACTTAGGAAAACTGATTTTTATAAAATACTTGTACTGGTTAATAAATTCCAGAAAAAATTATAATAAACTTCTATAATTAACAAGGATCATTTTGGTACTTTATTTTATGTAAAACTAAGTTTTTTGTCTATCTCAAAAATTGTTAGAACACAATGGTTATTTGATTTATTTATTGATTAATTACGACTCGTAACTTTTTGTGCTATCTTGAGTTTTAGCCGTGTTGAACCCCACCCCTCACTAGTGTAAAGACCCTAGAAAGTTAGTTTAAGTAGTGTGTCACCCCACATTAGTCTCCTATGCCAAGGTCATCATTTTGGCTAGGTGCCCATTCACAAGTCGTGTTTCACCAATTAGTGTCTTAGCGTTTTAGCTTAGTGTAAAAACTAAGTTTATGCATTTATTTCTACAATGACGAGTTACCGGACATCTATAGCACTTTTATCGCAGCTTGCTTTGCTTTGCTAGAGGCAAGTACTTTCTACAAACTTTACATACTGTTACATAAATGAACTGCTAATCCAACCATGTTAAATGCTGATCCTTGGGGTAGTAAGTTAAAATATCACATATTGTACTTTCCATTACTACCATGTTTAGAACAGTCTTTATGTATCCCTCACATGATTAGAACCTGGGTTATGGGAAAACTGATAGTAGTGTACGTGATCATACCTCCTCTACAGTACCGAGCAAAGTTTTATTTTATATGTTACTGCGCCGTAGGCCTTTATCTCAAATCTGTATTTTTGCGTATGTACATCTATCGCCTTTACACTTGTACGGGAGTACATTTCATTATGTGCCCCCAGCATATTGTACATCTATTGACCGATCACGTACCTGCTACAGTTTTAAACATTACATATACATCTGTCTCTATGACATATGTGTCCTTGCCATGATAGACTATGTGATTGCCATGTTTCCAGTTATTTCTTCTTCTGTTCATTTCTATGTTTCATATGCTAGTTTGCTAGATTCAGTACTTGCTCCCGTCCTGACAGGATAACGTTGTAGGTGTCCTTACTGAGGAGGAGTTACTCTACGACTCATATTATGGGGATACTGCCGAGGACTCGGCTTTGCCATACGAGGATGTTCCTGCGGGAAGACTAGTCTAGTTTGCATAGCTGTTTGGGATATTTAGTGTAGTCATGTATTAGGCTACATATTTTGTAACTGGACATGTATCCAGTTTTATATTTCAGATCACTTGTACTTTGGACTTATTTCTATATATGACGACTTTTGTGTTTGGAGCATTTATGACTTTTATTCACTTATAGAACTGTTAGCACATTTAGTCTTATCCTGTTGTCTTTAGAACAGCTTACTACGTTTTATATCAAACGTAGGCTGGGCATGACTCGGCCTGGCCCAACAATTTGGATAGCGGGTCGTGACACTAGTCTTGGTTGGTCAAGACTGGGCTTGATTTATTTTCGTTTAGCTTGGTTTAATTTGGTTGGGTTATCATGGTGAACCCCCCTTTCCTTTATAAACCAATTTCTTTCTCTCTTTTCCTTTGCACTTCATTTACTTCTTCTTCTTCCTCTTAACTCTCTCCACCTACTAAGAAACCCTAGGCAAGTGCTAGCTTGCTTCATGAGAGAACTCATTTTTATGTGTTCTATTTTCTTTCTTACACGATTTCAAGACACTTTAGAACTTACAATTTTTCGATTTGATGAATATTTTCTTGTAGATCTAAGTTTATGTTATTTTTAATTTTTCTTGGTTTTGATCTATTAAGCTTGTTTGTTTTCAAAATCTAGTTGTTCCATGTTGTAGAGAATTTCGTTCTACCTTATTTTGACCTATGGAAGTCCAATTTTTGACTTAAATCGGAGGTTGGACGGAGCTTGGAAGCCATAGCTTCCATGGCTCATCTTCTCAGATTTTAGAGAAGATGAGCAGTGTTGCCTTGGCCGCATGAAGTCTTGCCGCACGAAGTCCTGCGACAGTGCTGCCTTGGCCGCATGAAATCATGTGGGCCGCATATCTTGGCCGCATGAAGCTTTGGACGCATGAAGTCCTGCGGACTTCATTGCTTATCGCATGAGCTTTAGCCGCATGAAGTCCTAAGGACTTCATTGCTTGCCGCATGAAGCTTTGGCCGCATGAAGTCCTACAAACTTCATTGCTTGCCGCATGAGCTTTAGCCGCATGAAGTCCTGCGGACTGCATGCCTTGACGCATGACCCCTAGCCACATGAAGTCCTGCGGGCTGCATGCCTTTCCGTATGACCCCTAGCCGCATGCAGTTATGCGGACTGCATGCTTGGTCGCATGAGTCTTGACCGCATGCCTTGGCCGCATGCCCTAGCCCCTACATGTTCATCTTTAGTATGTAGTTTTAGGTTTAAATTGCTTACATTTTATACTCAGCCTAACTTGCGACTACCCGATTTGATGATTGTGAATCTTGGGCATATCTTGTATTAACTTAGCCATGAGCACGACATGATACATGAACACGACATGACAACACGAACCTGATATAGAACTCTTGATAGTGGCCTGTCGAGGCGCACTCTTGACAAGTAACAAGTAAACCTGGCATAACATGATAAGCTTGATAGTGGCCCGTCGAGGCGCACTCCTGACAAATAATTCTGACAAGTAATAAGTAACAAGTAACTCTCGTCTTGACACCGTAGGTGATTTCTCTTGATTATGTCTGTACATACTATAAGTCTCATCTTGCATCATGTCTAAGACATGGATTCCTGAGTACCACGGTCAAGAATTCAGACTGAATCTGGCTAGGGTAATGATTAGATAAATCAAGTAGCTCATATAGATAGAGATATTTTGGCTACAAGCAATCCCGTTATCTGGACGCCTTTCTTGTAGACTTGTAGCCTGCCGTCTAGTAGGGCACATTTCCAGCCCACTGTCATGTGGAGCACTTCTTGAAACAAGTACTATGCACACCGTCATGTGTTGCACTCCAAGTCACCTAATGATTCTTGATAACACTTGAACTTGCGTCTGGATAACTTGGATAGTCTGCAGGACTTGTGGTTGTAAGAATATTTCATTGCATCTTGCTAGTAACTAGGCTTGTGATAACCCTAGTAGTTAAAGTATCAAGCCGTACTTATTGCTTGGCCGTGAATGTTGGATGGAGTCCAATCTTGTCTAGTCTTGTTTAGATCCAGTACATGGTTATCTCGGGACATGCTTGCTTATGCTTTACTCTTGTCGATAATTGGTTGGAGACTAAGCTTTGTTCGGGTGAAGGATTATAACCCCGGTCCTTGTTTGGTTTAGGGGTTGTAACTTGGTTACCGGAATAGTCCCTTAGTTGTCTTATCGTTTATCACCTTGTTCCCTAACTCATGCCTTATATTATCATTTATGTCTCATGTGCTAATATGCTGGTTTTAGTTATTAAGTGAAGCCTTCCTTGTGGCACTTGCTCTTCTGGGGTCTGATCCAGCTGGTTTTGTATGGCCAGATTTTAGAGTAGCTTTCGAGGATCTTCCAACCTTCCAGTCGATGGTGAACACTAGACGTAACCCTGGTAACGAGTGGGTTTCATTTTTCTCTCCCACTCTATTGTAAATTATTCTTTTGAGACGTTTAGCCGTCGAGCAAGTGTTAGCTCGTATTGAATACTTATATTTCTTGTCTGCCTAAGGGCTGTAACATGATTGACAAATCCTAGGGTTGATCATGTATGACTGAAACTCTTGCTAGTCCTCGTATTTTGTACGACTAGCTTTATGATCTTCTGTATATGAAATGTATGTGACGCCTTACTATTGAATATCTGATGGTCTAACATCTTGTAACTATTATTACTTTCTTGAGATTGAGACACTAGGCTTGTTCTTGACCATAAGAGATTGATGGCTTGTAGATAAACCCTTATACATCTAGACAGTCGTGACCGTATAGCGAGGTAGATTACACTACTATGTACGTAGCTGGCTGTGTCTATCCCCCGCTCTCCAGTATTCTGGTTCTGGGACGTGACATGATGCCAGCTGGTGCTCAGAGTTGGAGAGCGAGAGGTCCACAGGTGGATTCATTTTCACAATGGATGGAGCTGCTATATCGTGGAAGTCGAAGAAGCAGACTATGCTCTTGCGGTCATCCATGGAATCTGAGTTCTTTGTACTTGATACCGCAGCGGAGGAAGCATAATGGCTTCGGGAGCTCATGTATGATCTTCCAGTGGTTGGGGCACAAATACCAGTAATTCTGATATACTGCGACAACTAGGCGACTGTGGCGGTAGCATCAAATGATCTCTTCAACTGGAAGAAGAGAACTGTGCGGTTAAAGCACATGGCAGTGAACGATCTTATCAAGAGAGGTGTCATTGCAGTGATCAATGTTCGGAGTCAGGAGAACCTGGCGGATCCGTTCACGAAGGGCCTCAAGCGCCAGCTGGTCGAAGACACAGCAGGAAAGATGGGCTTGAAGGCATTCTGATAGTGTGTTTTTGTAATCCTACCATAAAGTTTTATGATATTAGTTCAAAGAGAAATCTACTAGACATCTAACTTTCGATTCAAGGAAGGACCACTGAATGGAAAACTATCAGGTAATAGTGGGTACTTGTTCTTAGAAACATGGAAGGGTTATGGACCCATAACCACTGTTGGCTACTATGTATTTTCTGCGGAAAACGGATCCTGTGATAAGGATGGCTTAAACGCCTTAATGAGTTCTCAGGTAGAGTGAATGCCTGGTTTGCTTTACAGAAAGCACGGTAGCGCAGCACTACAAGGAGTATAACTCCATGCTACAGTGGGGTGACTCCACTATGAGGTTCCCAATTAAGGGTAATACCTCGGTTTTGCGAGCTAAGTCACAGCGGCATAGCACCGCAAATTGGCAGGTAGCCTACTGCTGTATGATGAAATTAAAGAGGGGGTAGTTAGCACTACAAAGGAGAGGTGTTTCTCATGTTACAGTGGCACGACACCACGATGAGGTACCATGTTAGGGGTAAAGCCTCGGCCTTGCAAGCCATATCGTTGTGGCGTAACACCGTAAGGGAGCCTAAGGCTTCATGCTGGGTAGTATGGCACTACAAAGAGGTTGTGACCTAGGGTAATGTCTCGACTTTAGGCCATGTCATAGCGGTGTAGCACCGCAAAGGAAGCACAAAACTTCATGCCATGTCTCTTTAATAAAGAACTCACCTATAGTGTATGGACAGAGATATCATGCCATCACTTGAGGGTAAACGCGTAGACGCCCAAAAATTATACACTGAAACCAGGCTGACACATGGCCTTTAATGTGCATCCAGAAGCACAGGTAACTACATTTTGTCAGTGTGAAGAATTGCAGCTATTGTCACGCCCCAATCCCGCAGAGTCCTTTCGTCCTCGCTTCGGACTCTTTTGGGACCGTTCGTCCTCGCTAAGGAGTGATGCTGTGCAAGCCTAAGTTGTGCTTGCACAAGGACAAGACCTGAAGCAAGACAAGATAGACAAGGTTGACAATACGCAGCGGAACGTATCACAAATAATTGAAGCAGCAGCGGACATATTTCAGAATTTATGCAATGAACACAATGTTAACAAGAAATATTTCTCTTTATTGATTTCTTTTGAAAGATTACAAGCTCTCGATTCTCTCTGAAATACAATGTTACATTCTCTCAGAACTTTACAGATTACAATGATCCCGTTTCCATATATTACATCCCTTTATATACAAAACCAAACTATTGCAACAGATGTCATCTCTTGGCATCTCTTCTGATTTCTGGCTCTTGAGGATGAGGCACGGGCTATCGCTTCGGATTATCCTTCTCGATGCATGGTGCACCTGCATACAGACTGATGGTGGGTCAGTATATCAGCATACTGGTGATTGTGAACAAATGGCTACATTTGTCTGAAACGATCACTGTTATTTAGTGAGAAAACGTTTCTTGTGATGTTATCTTGCTACTTTTACCTAGATTCATTTCATGCATACAGAGTCAGTTTACATCTCTTTTTGAAAACATCTTTGAAAACCAATATATCATTTCCATCTTAGCCGCTGTGCCTCCCACGGGTTCAGCTCGTCGCTAACCGCTGTGACTCGTATGGGTTCAGCTCGTCGCTAACCGCTGTGACTCTCTTGGGTTCAGCTCGTCGCTAACCGCTGTGATTCGCATGGGTTCAGCTCGTCGCTAGCCGCTGTGACTCTCTAGGGTTCAGCTCGTCACTAAGTGGATACCCCAATGCACATGCAATATCAAATGAAACCATCATACATCAATTGAGCAAGTCATAAACAATTCCATCTTCTTTTCAAGCAGGAAACCGTTCTCTTTCTTAGCAGACAATGTGCAGATTCTCTTATAAGCATACTCAAAGTCTAGTATCTTGTTATTAGCAACAACATTCATTCAAAAGCTCAGATTCTTATTAGGCGCAAGCGAATCATAAAATGAGTCTTTGTCCACTCACCCAGATCAATCGTCTTCTATTGCAGAGCCAGCAATCCGATCTTTCTGTCTATCTAGTGCCTTCGCGGAGCGGGACACTACATAATTACCCACCGAAAAGAAGTTTCGTCCTCGAAACTTAAGGAAAAACTTACGATATCCTTAGCAGCGATAGTCCTCATCCTTCGCCATCATCAATCCATGAAATCACAATTCAGATCAAATCAAAACTCTTGTTCGATACAGCATTTCAATCTTAATCAATCAAATCGATAAAACATTTGTCGGCATCATAAAAATATTTACGGACTTATTGTATGGAACGTTCATCTCATTATTGATATCGAGTAGGCAAAGAAATTTCGATCAGAAGACATGTACAAATTCAATTGAATCAAAATTGGCCAGAGGATCGTGTTGCTCTGATACCATTCTGTCACTCTCCGATCCCGCAGAATCCTTTCGTCCTCGCTTCGGACTCTTTTGGGACCGTTCGTCCCCGCTAAGGCGTGATGCCGTGCAAGACTAAGTTGCGCTTGCACAAGGCCAAGACCTGAAGCAAGACAAGATAGACAAGGTTGACAATACGCAGCGGAACGTATCGCAGATAATTGAAGCAGCAGCGGACATATTTCAGAATTCATGCAATGAACACAATGGTAACAAGAAACATTTCTCTTTATTGATTTCTTTTGAAAGATTACAAGCTCTCGATTCTCTCTGAAATACAATGTTACATTATCTCAGAACTTTACAGATTACAATGATCCCGTTCCCATACATTACATCCCTTTATATACAAAACCAAACTATTGCAACAGATGTCATCTCTTGGCATCTCTTCTGATTTCTGGCTCCTGAGGATGAGGCACGGGCTATCGCTTCGGATTATCCTTCTCGATGCATGGTGCACCTGCATGCAGACTGATGGTGGGTCAGTATATCAGCATACTGGTGATTGTGAACAAATGGCTACATTTGTCTGAAACGATCACTGTTATTTAGTGAGAAAACGTTTCTTGTGATGTGATCTTTCTACTTTTACCTAGATTCATTTCATGCATACAGAGTCAGTTTACATCTCTTTTTGAAAACATCTTTGAAAACCAACATATCATTTCCATCTTAGCCGCTGTGCCTCCCACGGGTTCAGCTCGTCGCTAACCGCTGTGACTCGCATGGGTTCAGCTCGTCGCTAGCCGCTGTGACTCTCTTGGGCTCAGCTCGTCGCTAACCGCTGTGACTCGCATGGGTTCAACTCGTCGCTAGCCGCTGTGACTCTCTAGGGTTCAGCTCGTCACTAAGTGGATACCCCAATGCACATGCAATATCAAATGAAACCATCATGCATCAATCGAGCAAGTCATAAACAATTCCATCTTCTTTTCAAGCAGGAAACCGTTCTCTTTCTTAGCAGACAATGTGTAGATTCTCTTATAAGCATACTCAAAGTCTAGCATCTTGTTATTAGCAACAACATTCATTCAAAAGCTCAGATTCTTATTAGGTGCAAGCGAATCATAAAATGAGTCTTTGTCCACTCACCCAGATCAATCGTCTTCTGTTGCAGAGCCAGCAATCCGATCTTTCTGTCTATCTAGTGCCTTCGCGGAGCGGGGCACTACAGCTATGGTGCAGAATTCAAGGCGTAGTCCATTCTTGTATCATACTGTTGTTCAACCCATGCGGGAAGATTCAAGTCGTCAGCGATATCTATCCTAATGCAGAATGGACAGTTACTGAGGGGAACGCTCAACCCTATACATATATTGAGATATGTAGAAGATTGTTGGAGTTTTTTCTTGACTTGTAGAGAGCTTGCTCTCAACAAGCCATGTAAGTTTAGTCCCACATTGGCTAGAAAAACTCATAGGTATCTCAATATAACTCCTATTGAGCAGTAGAGAGATGCACATAGAGTGGTGACCCTAAGGAGGGGACCATGTGGGTGATTTTACATGGAGGTAAGTATAAGACACCAATTAAAAGCATTCATGCTTTTTGGCCAAGCTCAATTTAATTCCATATGGGCTAAGCCCCGAAGGGGCTTAGCGACTCAGACTCGGACTCGGGCTCATGAGGCGTATCGTTCGCGTGCCAGTTCGCGCATCCAGATGGTGCACCAGTTGGCGTGGCCAGATGGCGCGACCAGATGGTGCGCCAGTTGGGGAGCAGTGCACGCGTGTTGCGGTAGTACGCGCAGGCGCGATTGGCGGAGGCGCGTGCAAGCGCGATTGGCGCAGGTGCGCACTGTGCGCATCTTTTGTAGTTGCGCACGTGCGCATGAGCGCTGGGCGCTGGGCGCGCGCACACATGTGCGCAGTGGCGCAATATGGAGCTCGCGCGCAATGGCGCTCAGTGGCGTTGTTTCGCGCAGGACGTGGCTGAACCGTTTCGTAACGTGCGATAACGGATCCGATAATTTCGGATGTGACATTCAAACGTCGTGCACGTTCCAGATCTGGGCAGTTACATAGAGGCCTTATACATAGTTATATATAGAGTCTCTCTTCTCTCTCAGGGGTCAGAATTATTCACGAAATTTTCAACAGAGAGAAGAGAGAGCTCTTGCGTTGGCGCCACTTGAGAGTTCACATCTTTCCTTCCGAGGAGTTTGTCCGTGAGCGGATTGGCAGAACGTTCCAAAATTCTTTTGAACTTGCTGGTTCCTGGAAGCTGACCGTGTGGGCGGATCTAACTTTGAGCGTCGGTGTTCTAAACACCCCAGCATGCTTTCTCCTATTACGAAAATCTTTGAACTTGCTGGTTCCTTAAATTTTTTGTTTGCACCTTCCTTGAAGTGCTGCAATCATTTCACAAGAGTTTTCTTCTGATATCACGCCCAAGGACTAACATTGTTTTATGACAAATCATTTCTTTCTAGTTTGAAAATCAAGATATTGCTCCATGTTGCATTAGTAACATGATAACGGCAGTGGGCATTTGAATGACAAAGATTGTAACCATAGGAAGAACCATGAAAGGACCACCCCAATTTGTTTTCCTTTTTTTTCCGTGTGTGTGTGTATATATATATATATATATATATATATATATATATATATATATATATATATATATATATATATTTTCATATCAGTCAACCCATCCTACTCGAATTTTTTGTTCCGTCCTTGATTGTAACGCTTGTTCACCTTCTCCCTCTTGCTCTGGAGTGACAGCAGCTAGAATGGTTTCTGGTTATATTGGAGAATATTGACCTGCCATTGAACACCTTGGTGTTTCTCTGTTTTGAATTGTCATCATTGAGCCACTTGAAACCTGTCCAACCCTCACCTGCATAAGCAACACCAAGGAAGCTTCTCTGTTTGTTGCTCAGCAAATTCACAACCTATTTTCGCAGTGCTTGACAACACTGAATTCTCACACAAGTCTGCCATCTTGTTGCTTAGCAAGTTTCACAACATTTTCAAAGATAAAACAAGCTTATTATTCAAGACAACGAGTTTTTTCCTAGCACAAGAAACAGTTGCAATACAAGGTGGATTCAATAATCATAATTAAACACATTCATCGCAAATCATTACCGCTACCGACCATGTATCGATACTGGTCCCCTCCAACTTGGTTGTGCACTTAACTTCATAATTAGTGATAAAACTTGACACAAGTTCCACTAAACTATTTAAAACTCAATACAGATCAGTGTACAATATCAGCTGCAGAAGATTTATCAGGTGCACTACTATTACTGCATGAAAATGCGAGATAATTTTACAATGTGAAGAACATGCAACTTTCAGGGCTTTGAGGATTTATCATGCTTCCTCTGCATTTAAACCATTCTTTGGGAGGCAAAAGGAAGAGAGAGATAAGTAAGTCGAAACCAGATTGTTTGCGCGACAGTGAGCCACGGATCAAGAATTGTGCCTTTCAACAAACTCATTACGCGCTTCCTCTTGGTGCTTCTGTCGAAGGAAAATGGGTGTGTGACATAGGCACAGCACCAGTGTGATGTTCAAACTTACTAATACTAGGTTCCCTCTCACGAGGGTC
Source organism: Iris pallida (assembly GCA_029216955.1). Lineage (NCBI taxonomy): Eukaryota > Viridiplantae > Streptophyta > Magnoliopsida > Asparagales > Iridaceae > Iris > Iris pallida. The sequence goes on from JANAVB010003398.1 coordinate 30,019,990, forward strand.
TTCTTCTGCTATGGTATCTGGAATTGTATCAGCCATCAATTTCTGGACCTCTCCTCTCATCCACTCAATCATGTTCTCTCTTGCCACTCGGAGCTCTTCCAATATAGAGTGCATATAAAGGAGGTTACTATTCATTGTTGCCGGTTCATAGGCACCCCTTCCATCCGGCACACAATCCCCATGTAATGATCTTTTCTTCCTTCTTCTATAGTTACCACTACCTTCCTTCTTGCTTTTCATGATTTGCATATTGTTACCTTTTCTAATTCCCTTTCTAACTAAAGAACGGGAGTCGCTGACCGAGCTTGCTTTTCTCGATTTATTTGACATTAGGTCTGAAATTTGCTTGAGTTTCTTGATGACTGGTTCAGCACTAGAAGTTGAATCAGATCCATCATCTGAAGAATCTAAGTCGTCTTTCTTCCTATACTCCCACTTAATCTGATGAGCTTGTTCTAGAACCATTTTAAACAGGCAGTTTTCCGATCCAAGTTTCAAAATCCAATAATACACAACATCTGTACCCCTTTCTTCAATGTTATGAAAAGAAACTAAAGTTCGTCTTAGAATCACAACACTGCTCACAGTTCTTCAGTAAAAGCTTCATCATAGGAATTGAATATCATCTCAGTGAATTTCCAATAGAATTACAAACTGAAACCAATAATTTGAGTATTGTTCAACACTGCCACGAGATCAACCACCTCACTGGATCCTGAACAAAATGATTCTAACATAAATAACTGTTCAAATAATGATAAACAAAAATATATATAATTACCATAAAAGTACATAAAATAGACAGTCAATCAACCATATCACTCAAAAGATGATGTACAATGAGAACCTGTTAGTTTCAGAATGCACTAGTCAGATACATTCCAAAAGACATTTTGAGAAGAAAATTCCGTGAATTTTGAACTGAATATGTTACAAATTCATAAAATGATACATTTGTATCACTAATAAGAAATCAAGCTATCCTAATAAAGAGACTGATAATCAGAATGTAAGCATTTAGAATCCCTCATTTTGATCGAGAAGAGTTGAAATGAGTCTAATATCTCAGATAATATTATTGAGGGCTACTGCCTACTACTTATAGAGGGTCCAACCCCTTTTCATATTACATCTAACCGATGTGGGACTAAAGTCCCTTATTTACTCTCAACACTCCCCCTCAAGATGGACGATAGATATTAATCATCCCCATCTTGTTACATAGCTTTGACAGACTCAATAAACTAAGACCCTTAGTCAGACAGTCTGCTACTTGTTCTTCTGAGCGAACATAGTCAATCTTCAGTATCCCTTGTTCCAGCTTTTCCTTGATGAAGAATCGATCGATCTCGATGTGCTTCGTTCTGTCGTGCTGAACCGGATTGTTTGCTATACTTATCGCAGCTTGACTATCGCTCAGAAGGTGCAATGGTGTCCCCTTCAACTCTGTCAGCAGCGCCTTTACCCATAGCAATTCTGATACTCCTAGAGCCATTGCTCTGTATTCTGCTTCAGCTGTCGACCGTGCTACCACTGACTGTTTCTTGCTTCCCCATGAAACCAGGTTTCCTCCTACAAAAACACAGTACCCTGTGGTAGACCTTCTGTCGTCTATGCAGCTTGCCCAGTCTGCATCGCAGTATCCCTCAACATCTGTGCATCCATTCTTCTTGAACCACAGTCCTTTTCCTGGCGTCCCTTTCAGATATCTTAGAATCTGAAATACTGCATCCATATGATCCGTTCTTGGATCATGCATATAGCGGCTTACAACACTTACTGCAAATGAGATATCAGGGCGAGTATGCCCTAGATAAATCAGTCTGCCTACTAGCCTTTGATACCTTTCGCGATCAACAGGCTTTCCTGCTTCTGCTCCCATCTTGCACTTCTGGTCAATTGGAGTGACTGCTGCTCGGCATCCCAGCATTCCTGTCTCTTTCAGCAGATCTAGTGCATATTTCCTTTGTGAGAGAACAATTCCTTGTTCACCATCACACACCTCGATACCCAAAAAGTATCTCATCTCTCCCAGGTCCTTCACCTCAAACTCTTTGGCGAGTTTCGTCTTCAGCTTAGTGATCTCAACTACATCGTCACCTGTGATCACTATATCATCTACATATACAGCAAGTATAGTAATGTGGCCCCTTGCATGCTGGAGGAAGACAGTATGATCTGCATTTGTCTGATGGTACCCCATGCCAGTGACAGCCCTTCTGAATCTGTCAAACCAGGCTCGAGGAGATTGCTTCAGCCCATACAGCGACTTCTTCAGTTTGCACACTTTTCCATGTGACGTTCCTTCACCTGAATCTGACACAGAGTAGCACCCCGGAGGAGTCTCCATGTATACTTCTTCTTGTAGGTCTCCATGAAGAAATGCGTTCTTTACGTCTAACTGGTGTAGCTTCCACCCATAGTTTGCTGCAATGGAGACCAGCGTTCTTACAGTACTCATCTTCGCTACTGGGGCAAAAGTCTCATCATAGTCGATACCATATGTCTGGGTATAGCCTTTTGCAACCAGTCTCGCCTTGTATCGTTCAACTTTTCCTTCTGGTGTCTCCTTCACTGTGTAAACCCATTTGCATCCCACAGCTTTCTTCCCTTCAGGTAATGGCACCAGCTCCCATGTCTTATTTTTCTCTAGTGTCCCAAGTTCTTCCATCATTGCGGCTTTCCATCTTGGGTCCTTCTTTGCTTTCTGCCAATTCTTAGGTAAAGAAGTGGAGTCTAACGAAGTGAGGAATGTTTGATGAGTCAGAGAAATATTAGAATAAGATAGGTAGTTGGCGATATCATGTTCATAATCTTTATAACGAATAGGAGCCTTTCCCGCATTAATGCGAGAAGACCTCCTTAAGGGAGCAATGGGTGGTGGAGAAAGCATACCATCCGAATCGGAGAGACCCGCTTCCGAATCCGAGCGATCCGGTGCGGGAGTAACATCTTCAGGAGTCGGGACAGGAGTAGACGAGGGACTTTGCACTATAGGCACAGGGCACGGCACAGTACTGGACCTCTGCTGTCTTCTTCTGTAAACTTGGAGCTCCTTTTCCCTTGTCTGCTTCTCCCCCTGCGTAATGTACGTATTGTCTTCGTCATCCTCCGTATCAGTACCATTGATGCTTTCTCCCCCTTTCTTCCAGTGTGTCACGACAGAACAAGGTACCGATCCGACAACTACGTTTGGGCGTACTACCTCCCCCTCACGTCCAACACCCGCTGTGTGAGGCGTGTTCCCAAACGCAGAACCTTCGTCGGAACCATAATAAGGTTCCAGCTCTCTGAATGTAACGTCCATGCTTACAAACAGCTTCCGTTCAACCGGGCTCCAGCATACGTAACCCTTCTGTGTCCCGGTGTATCCAACAAAGACACACGTAACTGCTCGAGGATCCAGCTTACCAACGCCAGGCCTGTTATCGTGGACGAAGCATACGCAACCAAATACTTTCGGAGGAATGGTGTACGCAGTTGTCCCCGTGAGCATTTCCAAAGGCGTCTTCCAGTCCAGTAATTGAGAGGACATCCTGTTGATGAGATAAGAGGCTGTCAAGACAGCCTGCCCCCACAAAAATTTAGGAACATTCATAGCCAGCATCATTGTCCGAGCTACCTCCAGCAGGTGCCTATTCTTTCGTTCGGCAACACCATTTTGAGCCGGTGTATATGCACAAGAGGTTTGATGCAGTATACCATGAGAGGATAAATACGCAGCAAACCTCTTATGGGTATATTCCGTCCCATTATTCGACCGGAAATACTTAACACGAGCATTATACTGTGTCTTTACCCGTTGATGGAGGCTTTGAAATGCCTCAAAAATATCACTTTTATTCTTCAGCAGGTAGACCCACGTTACGCGGGTAGAGCAGTCAATAAAAGTAACAAACCATCTATAACCGTTAACACCGTTTGTAGGACAAGGGCCCCACACATCGGAATGAATCATATCAAAAGCAGCAGAACATCGATGCCCAGAACTCACATAGGAGCTTCTGGTATGTTTTTCCAACTCACAAGCATCACAAACTAACAACTCTTTATTTGCCTTTTGATATAAGGACGGATACAGTCGACTAATAACGGAAAAAGAAGAATGTCCTACACGCTGATGGTGGAGGAGCAGCTCGGCTTCGACACTTCGACTTCGGACTTCCGGTTGTGCGTCTGCAACCAAAGATGCCAGTGCTCTATCCAGACCGTTCCTGTCCAAGTACCATAGACCCTTATGCCATGTGCCAGTGCCTAGTCGTCTTCCCGTTCCCTTCTCCTGAAAAGTTACCTTAGGAATATCAAAGAAAACAATACAGTTTAGATCAAGGATAATGACGCTAATGGATATAAGATTGACAGGAAAGGAAGGAGCATGTAAGACATTAGATAGAGTGATGGAAGGAGTGCAATCAACAGTGCCTTTACCCGTAACAGACCTGGAGGTACCATCAGCAGTCTGAAAGGTTTCTGGCGGCGTTAGAGTAGAGTATTCCCGGAACTCACCTCGGGACCCCGTGACATGGCAAGATGCCCCAGAGTCCATAATCCAAGCTGGCTGAGAGACAGATGCAAGAGCACGCGGAGGTATACCGGCACTGGTTTGGGAGAAGTGCAGTAATCTCCTGTAGTGGACGGCGCCCCAGGAATGACTTGTCGTTCACCAGAACCAAGCTTTGAGCCGCGCATCTTCTCGAGAACTTCTCTCCCAAATGGAGTGATGTCCGCCAGCTGATTGTCCCCACCTTCATCCGCCAGATACGCCTTGTTGCCTCCAGAGTAAGTGCCCCTTCCACCACTGTAGCTGCCTCGACCACCTCGTCGTCCACCGCGACCACGGCCCTGACCATTCGAGGGAGTCCGTGTCGGTTTTGGGCAAAAGCGAATGTAATGTCCTGTGTCACCACAGTTGTGGCAAACACCTCCCGTAGAAGGAGGCTGTGTGAAAGTGGCAAGAGCAGATGTGTCAACTCCGGCCTGCTCCCCCTGGGAGATACCCTTGGTAGGCATCAGCTTCAACCGTGCTTCTTCTTGTGCCATGGCAGCTATGGCGTCTTCTAATGTCGGCAACTGCGGTTGTGCGAGAAGTACATTCCTCCGTTGCTCAAATGCAGGGTTGAGCCCTTCAAAAACTTCATCATCCGTTGCCGCGAGATATAATCCAGAAATTTCTGGAAATGTTTTGCAAAAGCCGGTTCAACCTGAGCATCCTCCATGCCAAGAGGATCATAATGGTCAAGATCAGACCAGTACTTCTTCAACAAGGCAGCGTACTCAGAGATGGTACGATCGTCTTGGATTACCCGATCGAGCTCATCCTGCAGTTGGAAGACTCGCATGGGATTACCCGAACCGGAGTACATGTCTTTCAATGTTCTCCAGATATCAGCAGCTCCCTCCATTGCTTCAACGTTACCCGACACTTGGTCGGTCAAAGAGGCTGTCAACCAACCAGCCACGACATTGTTGACAATGTCTCATACAGCAAACTCCTTCGAGGAGTGATCGACAGGGGCCTTGGTGTGGCCATCTACATAACCAACCAAGCCACGTCCCTTCAGCGTCCGCATCGCCTGCCGCAACCATTTCAAGTAGTTGGTCGTGCCTTCCAACTTCGTCTCCAGCTTGTCCAACTTCCCCATTTTGTACGGTGACGGATCCACATCAGTATGGGTCACGCGTAGGGTTGCCTCCGGTAATCTCTTGGTCAGGAGATCCTCGACCAGGGCCTTCATTTCTTCTGCTGTCAACTTCCCATAGATGGAATCCATGACTTCTTCAACTGCAATCAGTGAGGTGTTGTTTCCTGAGTCGTCTTCTTGTGAGTCGTCTTCGTCTTAGTCAGCTATCGGGGAAAAACAACAAAACGAGATCCCTCACTGATATGTCGTAGTTTATACGACCAACTAGAACCGCGTCATGATAACGCGTTCGGACGGCTCAAGGATAACCAACGTAGTTGTGCCTCCTTGCATAAGACAAACCAGAGGTATACCAGCCGTGCAAAAACAATTGTAAAGACAACGTTTCTGAGATACGAAAATCTAAAGAGATTTCGTATTCGTAGTAGAGCTTCTAAAAAGAAGGTATTGATTCTCGAAGGCAACAATCAGAAATCTTCTAAAGAAAATCTGAGTTAAGAGATCTTCTAAAGAGAAGGAACTCTGATTCTCGAGGCAACTACAGAGATCTTCTAAAGAGAAGGAAATCTGTTTTTTTTTTGTTTTTTTTTTTTTCAGAACAGCGAAAAACCCTAAAAAGGGCTGCTGGAGCAGCAGTAAAGGGAGGGGGGCGGCGCTGGAGGGTTAGGGAGGGGGGCGGCGCTGGAGGGGGGGGCGGCGTTGGAGGGTTAGGGAGGGAGGCGACGCTGGAGGGGGGGGGCGGCACTGGAGGGGGCGGCACTGGAGGGGGGCTAGGGTTTAGAGTATGGCAGCGGCGTGGAGGAGGGTGGCGGCTGTGGAGGTGGGTAGGGAGGGCGGCTAGGGTTTGGAGGAGAGGATGGAGAACTCGGCTCTGATACCAAGTTGAAATGAGTCTAATATCTCAGATAATATTATTGAGGGCTACTGCCTACTACTTATAGAGGGTCCAACCCCTCTTCATATTACATCTAACCGATGTGGGACTAAAGTCCCTTATTTACTCTCAACAAGAAGTACTTCACATTTTGAGAAGTACCTCCGTGTGAGCATGAATGACAGGTACCTTGAACAACTTTTCTATATTCAAGCTTTGATTTGAAGCATAAATGCAACAATCAAAACTATCACAAGAAGGTTCAAAAGAAAAGAAGATACATAAATGACATCAAGAATGTAACTAGCTGCCACTTCCATCCCTGTTAGGACAATCTTCTTGGCTTTGAATCTCCCAAGTGAAAAAAACAGGAGATATTCAACCAATGGAAGATCTCAATTGAGGCTCATCATGCCACGACATTGAGCTTAGGCACATGGAGAGAGCATGAAACCTTTTTTTTTTTCTGAGAACTAAATGATCAGAGAGATTCTACAACTTGTGGAGGCTTGTGTGATCCATATGCAAAGCAGGAGGATTAACAATAAAGTCAACCCGTATGGTGTAGAGAGAGCTCCCCTTTCTCAAGTAGTGTGAAATAAACACTAGCCCACAAACGAATTACAAGTGTGAAGATCGAACACAAATTTGGTGGAATTGAGAATGAAGTGGAAAAAAATGACAAGATACATCTATAATATAAAGCACAGTGGATTTTTGGTCCAACCCATGTGCTTTGGTTCAACGATGATGAAAGGACTAAATTGCCCCTCTATCTATAAGAGAGGAGGAGGTCCCATGTTGGGTGCGGAGCAACCGGTTGTTCCAACGGCACCCCCACCTCCAGCTCCTCTTGCACCGCCCCTCCCTCCGCCGCCTCCGCTCCATCCTCGCCCACGCCGTCGTCGCCAGCCTCTTCCGCAACCCCTTCGTCGCAAGAAGCCTCCTCCACCGCGCAGCCGACGCCGACCCTTCCTTCGCCGCCTCCCTCTTCTCCGCCATGACCAACCCCAACCCCTTCTCCTTCAACACCGCCATCGCCATCTCCGCCGACCCACTCTCCATCTACTTCCAAATGCTCCGTTGCCGCGTCCCTCCCGACTCCCACACCTTCTCTTACTTGCTCAACACCACCACCGCCGCCACCAGGTCGCTCCACGCACACGCCCTCCTCGGATTCTGGTCCGACCCCTTCGCGCAGACCGTCCTGCTCACCGCCTACTCCCGACGCGGCTCCACCGACCACGTCCTGCGGGTGTTCGATGGAATGCCGCACATGGTCGTTGTCTCCTGGACCGCCGCCGTCTCGGGCCTCGCCGCCCTCGGACGTCCCGCGACGGCCCTACGCGTCTTCGCCTCCATGAGGCCCCACGCCGTCCCGAACGCCGCCACCGTGGTCTTTGCCGTGTTCGCCTCCGCCGGGCTTGGGTCCCTGGCGCTGGCCCGGTGCCTGCACGCCTACGTCGAGAAGGCCGCGTTCGTGTCCGTGCCATTATGGCACGGGTTATCCACTAGTGTACTTATAAAGTACTCTATATATCATGAGTCATGACACTTTTAACTTTGTAAGCCATGTCCCTTGGGGTACATAACTCATGTCTTAGAGTTTGTAACTAATGACCATTGAGTACCTATAACTCATGCATGAAAGCTAATTACTACCTAAATTTATTTATCACATAACGCAACTTTAATTTTAACATATCTTGTGTTCAGAAAATGAGTGTTGCTATCTCCTCCGTTAAGCACATGAGTGGACCACTTGTCGGGGGCACGTACCAACCATTTCCAAGTGTGATTATCTCCATTAGTAGTTACATAGCTTCCACTACAACTTTAGAAGCGAGGAGCTCTTCATGCCCTTATTAAGGTCTCTTGTAAGAAATTCTCTTTACTCGTCTTTATTCACTCTGCTTGCAACGTGGAGATATACTCCATTCTAATGTGAGAAAGATATTTGTACATAAGGCTGTGCTTGATTGGGCTTTTTTTCCATGGAAAATATTTTCGATCACAAATTTTCCACCAACTGTAGTGTTTGATATTTTATATTTTCCATGAAATTATTTTCCAAAAAACTATCATTTTCCATATTTTCATCTAAAATGGTGGAAAATAAAATTTGTCCAACCCATAGGAAAATATCATTTTCCATGGAAAATAACTTTTTCCGTGGAAAATAATGGCAATCAAACACCCAAATTAAATTTTCCATGAAATTTTTTTAAAATTCCATGGAATTTTTTTCCTAGGAAAATAATACCATGGAATTAATTTATTTTCCACATATTTTCCACCTTGCAATCAAACGCACCCTAAATGTAATATTTAGGATTTTATTACATTGCAATCAATAGGATCATGATTTGGAGTATTACCTAACAGTATGAGATTTGTAGGAAATTAATCATCTACTATAAATTGGTAGCTACCTATTCTGGATGCATGGTTGTAGGAGAGTAATTACCTACTTGGCCAACATAATCAATAGGATCCTGATTTGGAGTATTGCCCTACCGAGATTTGTAGGTAATTAATCTCCTACAATTATGCATCTAGAATAGGTAGCTACCAATCTATAGTAGGTAATTAATTTTCTACAAATCTCCTACGGTTAGGCAATACTCCAAATAAGAATCATATTGGCCAATGTAATAAAATTCTAGATATTGACATTTATGTAAAAATATCTTTATCATCATGCACCCTCCCACAATTATTTTGCTAATCTTTTACTGACTTAATAACTCATACTGGTAGCTCATAATAGGACCAAAAATAAATTAGCATTCCCAACAAAAGGAATCTCATTTTCCACCCTTGAAACATGTTCTCCAACTTCATCATCAGAACCACTCTTGAGCCCTCACGCCTTAGGCAAAATTCCAACTAATTTTGTAAGAAACTACTTTACTCAAAAGCTCGAGTTGGTAGCTTGTGGACCAACAATGTATATTAAGCCAATTCAATTCTCCCTCATATGCAATTTCGCCCATGTACACGCCAAATTATGCGTGAAAATGCTCCAGGGGAAACATGCATGTAATGGCAGAAAGAATAAAAAGAGAGAAACAATGTTTTATTCAGATTTGAATCTAGAACCTAGTGCTCTAATACCATATTAAAGAGAAGATCCAATCCAACTGTAGTTCTCGTGATTCAAAACTGAAGGATATAGCAAAGCCCCTTTTTCCAAACCATGAGATAGATTTCCTCAACGTTTGCACACCAACTGAAAGGGGCAAGAGTAAGATTTGCATCATACATGGCAAATCATACCATACATGGAAATAGAAAGTATAGTTGGCTTCTTTCATGATCTTACCACACATGGAATATGTTATTTTGCAGCCTATCTCAAACAAAAAAGTCACCAATTAATTCAGCATCTACAATCAAGTCAACATTGATCGTTGACTTGTTTCCGAGTGTATTATCTCCTTTAGTCATTGCTATGTAACTCACAATACACCTAATGGACCAAATTTCACATCAAATCTTTAATATGGAATCAGAGAACTAGGACCTAGCTTCAAATCTAGTCATAGGCTCATAAGCATCATTTATGCTCTATTGCCACCTTTCTATGCATGTCAGCTCTCCTCCAAAGGCTTTTTCACTGGTGCATTACGAGATCATATAGTTATGAAATGCACTTGACGGGACTATACAAGAGAAGAATAGCTAAACTGCCTTGATCTACATTATTGACCCACAACCTAACAACTCGAGCTTCTGGGCAAAGTAGTTACCCTTTAAAGGTATCGAAGCATGACCTTGAGATGCTTCCTTCCGTTAATGTAATCCCTCCATTACAGTAGACTATTCCACTAACCCTGAAAGTTCCATTGTTCGAGAACAATGTCTTCCAAGAGATGATCAAAGCGGAAACAGTCGTGCCGATGCCTCTTACCAATACCATTTCCATCATTCAGAATAATAAAGTACCTAGCTACTTCCGCAACTTCCATCTCTTGGTAAATATACTACTAGGAGGAAGGTCATGAACATGGCAATCCACAGTTAGCACAAGAATAAAAAACGATTTATTGCTATATCTATCCAGAAAACAAGACCAGTTAAATTGGGATAAGAGGCCATTTTCTTATGTTTGATTCTTCAACATTGTGCTTGGCTAGAAGCTTAGAGCTAGGACTAGTAACCAGACGTGTGCATTGACATGTCAATTAAAAGTTCACATCAACAACAATTAGTTGAGGAAAGATTGGAAAGCATAATACCTTATAATATTTCACAAGGTTACAGCATTCCTACTCTGATCTACACACTGCAAAGAGCAGATTTCAGAACATTCATCAATCACCAAGAGCATAAACCCAGAATATGTAAATTACTAAGAAAATCAAGCTAAAATGATAGATGGACATATATGCTTGCATATACACTAAATTCAAACCAAAATATAACATGGATCTTGAGTAGCCCTTATTTACCTGCTTGTTATGGACTGAATTTCCATGGCCAAGGGAAAGTTATGTTGGTCACAGATCTACAGGTAACAACCACAAAGTCATTGACTCAACAACAAAAGAATTTAAGTAATTTTTTTTTTCTGAGTGTAGTTTACTGGGAACAGCATGTGAGCTCATATATCCAGATGTCTACCTTTCCCAAACCAACTTGCATCACCTTTCTGATATTTTATTTATTGTGCTCTGACTGTATTGGCACTTGTTGGGAGTGCCATTGTGTGGTCTGGTATTCCTTTTCAGCTTTTTTACTATTGTATGACAATAACTCTCAGAAAGACATAAATGAGAGAGAGAGAGCGCGCAAATGTGTTGTTCCTAATTACTGTGTACTAGTCACCTTTTTGTCTTTTTCAGGTGACTATTTACGTGTGTGTGCTTTCTTTCTACAATATCAAGATATTCGAAGTACGAATTTTGTTCTTTTTTAATTTTTTATTGAGAATAATAATATTTGAAAAATGGTAAGGACATAAAAAATTATTACCATTGGAACATGAAGAGTTGTATGAAAAAATAAAAACTTTATAGCATGCAAACTTTATTGCTTTGATTTTAAACATAAATGACATGCAAATTTTTACAAAAATATTCGAGAGTATTTTAGAAATTCAAAAGTTTCACCACCATATTTTCATATTATATAGTAGAATAGATTAAATATGTCTCATCTATTATACAAAACACAAAGGTTTTTGAATCATAGGGCTAACTGTGCCAAGATAAAGAGTGGTTGGGATTTAATCTTGGTGAATCAACGGTTGTGGAGTTTTATGGGGAATCCAAAGAGTGGGGTTTGCACTCATAATGGTTGTGGATGAGCATTATTGAGAGTGAGATTTTATGGGGAATCCAAAGAGTGGAGTTTGTACTCATAATGGTTGTGGATGAGCATTATTGAGAGTGGGATTTTATGGGAAATCCAAAGAAAATTCACATCCAGCAGTGGTTGGGATTTAATATTTTGATGGGGGCCTCATAATTATTATTGTTCGTTTAAAATTGGGGGTCCAAGATTTTGAGGGGGAATACCTTAAATGAACCATGTCCTATGGTCACGGGTTATGACTAGTATTCTATAAAACTGTGGGATCCACCGATAGCTATCAGTAGGTCCCACTATAATTTTATAGAAAATAGAACATATTTGATACACAACAATTGAAAACAACAAATTTGCTCGGAAATTAGTTCGTTTGAGGCTACAGTAACAATGACCAACATGCTATATAAACATGAGATTAATGGCCAACTACATCAATAACGTCTCTAACTGAGAAAAAAAAAAACCCTGAAATTTCTATTGTTTTAAAGTGGCAAACACAAACTAATGTTAGCTTGATACAAAAAATAGGGTAATTTGCAGTGTACCCACCCTGTATTTCTTTTTATCAATTTACTAATTGTTATAATTGGAGTTATATTTTAAATTATTATAATTAACAACATCGATAAGGTTAGGTAAAACGTTATTAAAAATTTTAAAAAAAATACATATGAAGATAGAAAGTGTTTAAACTCTTTAAATCATGCCCATTACCTCTGCATGGACCTATGCTAAGGAGTAGGTGGAGAGGATTTGGAGGTTACATGAAAAGTTTACTGCAAATTCAACTTTGTTAGACTCAAAAGAGGAAGTGGATGGTAGGTTTCGAGTATGTTTGCAAAATAATATTAATTACTTAATTAGTTATAGTTAATACTAATAAATAACTAATGGAGATAATTAACATTAAACCATTCGTAAATAAATTATTATAAGTAATTTATTAATAATAATTAAGTTACTTAATTAATATGAAGTAGCTAATAATCCTAATAAATATTGAGATTACTAATTATTACAAACTAATCAATAATGATTAATATTACTATTAAATAGTTATTACAATTAATAAATTATTATTAATTCTAGATTAATATTAATAATTTATTAATAATTTAGTTAGATAACTAATTACTCAGGAAAAAAATAGTCACCACTGATATTACAATGTATTTTTTCAAAATTTTACTTCATGATATCCACACACATTTTGGAAGAAGAAGACAGGAAAGTGCAAAAAAAAGAAAAGACAAAGTATATCCATAACTTCAATTTGCAGTTTGTCATCTCCCTCGTACCTTACCTTCTTTAATCCAAAAAGACCAATGTACAACTTCGATAGTAAATTGTAGGATAAAAGATTTTACTGGAAATTGCTGAGAAACCCAATTTCGGTGTGGGCTTTTATGAAATGTCCACCCGCTGGATAAGTTTTATGAAATACCCAGAATTAAGTATTTTCACGTTAAATATTCCAAGATTCCCTTTTAGATGCCACCCGCTAGAAACTGCTATTTTTATAATACCGAAACTACCCCTCCGCGCGAATTGGTCATCTATATGTATTTGAATTCAAAAAACTCAGATCTGGATTGTGATTTTCGTCTTCTTCTTCTTCACTGAAAATCTGAATTCCATTGCTCTCATCTTCAGCAGAGATCGCAAAGATCGTTCGTAGTTCGGTGTGCTTTTCTTCAGTCGAACTCAGATCATCGCTCGTCATCATCATCATCATCATCTTCATCTTCATCGTGGAGACATTTGAAGTTTTCCGACAATTAGGTCAATTGTGGAGAGAATATCTTTCTTCTTCTTTTCCATCAGAATTATCATCGTTTTGAAAGAAGAACGAAACTCTTTGTTCATGAAAAAAAACTAAATTACACGGAGAATGCCATTCTCCATTTTATTTAAAACGGAGAATGCCGTTCTCCGTGTTTCTAACACGGAGAATGGTCATTCTCCTGCGTTTTAACACTGGAATGACCATTCTCCGTGCTAAATTACACGGAGAATGACCATTCTCCGTTTTATTTAACACGGAGAATGGCATTCTCCGTGTTAGTAACACGGAGAATGGTCATTCTCCTGCGTTTTAACACTGGAATGACCATTCGCCGTGTTAAATAAAACGGAGAATGTCATTCTCCGTGTTAAATAAAACGGAGAATGACATTCTCCGTCTTAATGTAGCACGGAGAATGGCCATTCTCCGTTTAAATTAAGACGGAGAATGTCATTCTCCGTTTTATTTAACACGGAGAATGACATTCTCCGTTTAAATTAACACGGAGAATGTCATTCTCCGTTTTATTTAACACGGAGAATGACATTCTCCGTTTTATTTAACACGGAGAATGGCATTCTCCGTGTTTCTAACACGGAGAATGGTCATTCTCTTGCGTTTTAACACTGGAATGACCATTCTCCGTGTAAACTAAGACGGAGAATGACCATTCTCCGTCTAAATTATGCCGGAGAATGGCCATTCTCCGTGTAACTTTCAGGACGGAGAATGACATTCTCCGTCTTAATTAAGACGGAGAATGTCATTCTCCGTGTTACTAACACGGAGAATGGTCATTCTCCGTGTAAATTAAGACGGAGAATGCCATTCTCCGTGTTACTAATACGGAGAATGACCACCCTCATGTGAAATTAAAATTTTTCGTATTCTAACACGGAGAATGGCCATTCTCCTGCATTTTATGGTCAGCTGAAACTTTGGAGGGCCATAACTTTTGACTGGGAGGTCGAAACGAGGTCCCGTTTGTCGCAAAATGAGCGTATCGTCGAGGAGACTGAAAGTAACAGCTTCATCGTTAGACGGCCTTCCGAAATTTTAGATTCGCAAAAAAATGATGTTTGGACCTCCGTTTTAGCATTTTTGTCGTTTGTCCCAGTCTTTCCGAAATTTTTCGACGAGTTTTTGAAGATTTTTGAGGAGAAAACCTAGATTCGAAAGTGAGCAGCGTAAGGAAGAAGATGAAGTATCGAAACTTTTTTTAAGAGCAGTTTCGTGGGTGTTTTCAATAAATTAAAAGGAAGGGCAAAAGGGTCATTTGGAACCCGCTTTGGATAAGTTTCTCTAATTCTGGGCACGCGATGAAAATTTTTTTAGCGGTGGGTTTTACATAAAACTTTTTTAGTTTTTGGGCATTTCATAAATCTTCCCAAGATTTTATTGTAGATGTTGACTTTATGGAATAGTTGCTGGGCTATTGTTGTGGATTGAGGGTAATTAAGAGAATTAAGTGAGGGGAGGTTAAGTGAAGGAAAAATAAAATCATGTTTGGTTTGAGGGTGGGGGTTTAGGAGGGAGGATTATAGAGGATTAAGTGAGAATTTATTTCACTCTTTTTTGTCCATTTTTTTAACCCCCAACCCCCCCCCCCCCCTCCAAATTGGAGGTTAACGAGGGAGATTGAACAATTTTGTTTAAAAAGTCATAAATATTCCTTATTTATTCTATAAAATATTATGAATTTTTTTCTTCATTTTTTTTTGTTTTCAATATGTTGCTTCATAGTTTCCTAATGTGTGAAGATATTTTGACAAGTTCTAATTAAAATTTTAATCAAATTTAATTTTATGACATATATAATAAGTAATAAGGTTATTTTTGGTAACTATCATATTTTTATTAATCCTTCTCTCATTTAAAACCTTCAATCTAAGCAAGAGCTATTAAACACCCCTCACTTAACTCTTCCCTCTAATCCAATCAAGATTCTATGTATTGACTCTACTTTCTCTTACTTAACTCTTCCTCATTTAACCCCACTTAACTATGCTTATTTTTTTCCCCCTGAATTCAAGTAGACCCTAAAAGAAAAAGGTTGTTTTGAGCCCTCAAGGTAAGTGGCACTTATTTTTAAATGGAATGGGGCTAATCAAACACCTTGTCCATTTTTTGTTTAAATTTCGAATAGACCAAAGTTAAAATCCAAATATTGTAATCCAAACTAAGTCATACAGGGGCGGATCCAGAGGTAGGGTGGGGTGGGCTCCAGCCCACCCCAAAAAAAAATTACATTTTTTTTCTATGCAATTTTTTTTTGCTTTTTTTTATATGGATTTATTTACTTCCAGCCCATCCAAATTTTTGCCAGCCCATCCCAACTATAATTTCTGGATCCGCCCCTGAAGTCATAACTTATTTAATATAAGGATAGTTCGCTCTTGTACAGGCAGCAAAGTGCAAGTTAATCTTATTTGTATCTCCTTGTCATACATAATATTTTTTGGCCCATCGAGACAGATCTGCACAACCATCATCTGACAAAAGTTTCACTGCAAGCTTTCAGACTCCTCCAGAATGTGGTGGAGTCTTCTTGAAGACTCATGAAGTCTTCATATCTTTTTAGATGTTCTAAAATAATTCTTGTAAAAAACTAGTACCTAGAATAATCCCTATATTCTGTTTTTAAAAGCTTCATTTAAGTCCTTTGAGGTCCTATAAATAAGGGTGTTATTGAACGCACTATTGTTTTCATTCTATTTACTCATTTCTTATCTATAGGAGTTTTGATCAGTTTTACATTTTTTTTTCTAAAAATTAATCTATAAGTTTACCCCCACAACTGAATTTTTTATAGATAATAGTTCTTTCTAATTTAATCGGTTTAAAATATAAACTTGATAGTCCATAATTAAAAGAATCTAATCAATTTACACCTACTTAAAGCTGATAAATATGATTTAAAATACTTTAATGTGAAGTTGATAGATATGTTTTAAAATATTTTAAATGTAAAGTTGATAAACATGTTGATAGACATGTTTTAAAATATTTTAAATGTAAAGTTGATAGATATGTCCACATTTTAAACATATTTATGTAAATAGACGATTATGTAAAGCTGATAGACATGTTCACTTCTACATAAAGCTAATGTAATCAGTTTACTTCTACATAAAGATGTTTAGAACCAACCATAAAGATTTTTACATAAAGATCTTTACATACATTTAAAAAAAATTAATCAGGTTACTTCTACATAAAGATAACTGTCTCTCAAATAAATTTCTTTTTCTTTTTTAGAGAACGAGATAATTATTTATAGTTTTTCTTCTCGAACATTTTTTTCCTAAACCTTCTCTTCATCAGATTTTTTTAATTGAAATTTTCAATAAAAATATGTCAAAATATTCTACCAATGGTGAAGATGAGAATTATTTCGGAGAGGATGACCAATGGCTGTACGAAGCTTTGGAAGTTGAAAAATATAGATTTCTATAAACAACCATTTTATATTTCTACGACAAACCAATTTATTTAGAGTGTGTAATTCTAAGAAATTATGGAATATATGGGGTAAAGAGAAAGAAGGTAAACTAAAAAAATATTAAGAAAAGTAAACTTAACAAAGTAAAACAAAGGTAAACAAAATGAAATTTGGTGCATTTAACAACACTCATAAATAAGTGAGAGGTTCATTTGTTCCTCACCATCAAAACTTAAGTTTTCTTCAAGTCTTTCCAGTTCAAATATTGCTACACTATTGTTTTCTTTACTTAGCATTCTATCTAAGTGTTGAGAACCAATAAGAGACTTTACTCCCACATCAGAAGATGTATTGTGAAGAGGAGTTGGACCCTCTATAAGTAGTGGCAATAGCCTATCAATAAAATCATCCCATTATTATTCTCTACATGGTATCAGAGCCATAACCCTTCCACACAAAAAAAAAGAATTTTTTTCCTTCTCCCCTCCCCGGACCTGCTGTGCAGCGCCCCCGGACCTGCCTCCCCCCTCCGGACCTGCTGTGTAGCGCCCCCGGACCTGCCCCCCCGGACCTGCTGTGCAGCGCCCCTGGACCTGCCCCCCCTCCGGACCTGCGGTGCAGCACCCCCGGACCCTCCTCCCCACCGGACCTGCTGTGCAGTGCCCCCGCCCCCCCCCCACCTGACCTGCTGTGCAGCGCACCCGATTTTTTTGTTGTTTTTGCACCTTCTTTGGAAGTGCTTGCAAAGTTCATTTTTTCGCACCCCTCCCTGGTCGAACCCCTCCCTGCCGACCCACCCCACTTGGCCGACCCCCCCTGCCGACCCCCTGGCCGAACCCCCCTTGCCGACCCCCCCCCCGGCCGAACCCCCCATGCTGCTACATCCCACCTGCTGCTATCCCACCCCTCTGGCCGAACCCCCCTGCTGTTACACCCACCTGCTGCTACCCCCCCTCGCACATGCTAACCCTAACCCTAGCCGCCCCATCCAAATCCTAACCCTAACCATAGTCGCTCCATCCCCATCCAAACCCTAACCCTAGCCATCTTTTCAAAAAAAAGAGAAAAAAAAATAGAACAAAAGAGAAAAAAAGAGAAAAAAAAGAAAGAAAAAAAAGGGCGTATTTCGAAGACAGATGAAAGTCAAATGCTTTATTTGCATCATTTGTTCCTAGATTCCGCCGTCTGAAATTATCAAATGTTGTATTTGTTTTCCATCCCCGATTTTCATATCGGGATCTACATGCATGCGCCGGTGTTGGCCAAGTTCACAGCGCATTCGTCAAGTCTCTGTTGAAGACTTTGACGACGACGAAGACGACGACAAAGACGACGAATCACAGTTGAAGACGCCATGGATTCAATCGGTGGTAAACTGACAGCAGAAGAGATGAAGGCCTTGGTTGATGATATCTTATCAAAGAGATTAACCGAGGCGACCCTACGTGTGACCCATACTGATGTGAATCCGTCACCCTACAAAATAGAAAAGTTGGAAAAGCTGGAGACAAAGTTGGAAGGAACGTCCAACTACTTGAAGTGGTCGTGGCAGGTGATGCGGATGCTGAAGGGACGTGGCTTGGTTGGCTATGTTAATGGCCAAACCAAGGCACCAGTCGACCCCTCCACAAAGAAGTTTGCAGTTTGGGAGATTGTCAACAACGTAGGACTGGGTGGTTGACAGTCTCATTGACCGACCAGGTGTCGGGCAATGTAGAGGCGATGGAGGCTGGTGCTGATATATGACGGACTTTGAAGGATATGTACTCAGGCTCGGGCAACCCTATGCGGGTCTTCCAACTGTAGGATGAACTTGATAGGGTGGCTCAAGACGAACGTACCATCTCTGAGTATGCAGCTCTGTTAAAGAAGTACTGGTCTGATCTGGATCACTATGATCCTCTTGGGATGGAAGATGCACAGGTCGAACCAGCATTTGCAAAATATTTTCAGATGTTCCTGGATTATATTTCGCGTAAGCGGATGATGAAGTTTTTGAAGGGGCTTAATCCTGTGTTTGAACTGAGAAGGAATGTTCTTCTAGCACAAACCCAGCTTCCATCCTTGGAAGAAGCCATAGTTGCCATGGCGCAAGAAGAAGCTCGATTGAAGTTGATGCCCAACAATGGCTACTTGCAGGGGGAGCAAGTTACTGTTGACAAGTCTGCCCTTGCCACATTCAATCAGCCTCCCTCTGTGGGCGGTGTCTGCCACAACTGTGGTGACTCAGGATATTACATCAGATTTTGTCCTAAACTCCTGCGAAGTCAGTCGAGTGATCGCGGACGGGGCCGTGGAGGATGTCGTGGTGGTAGAGACGGATATGTTGGTAGAAAGAAGAATTATTTTGGAGGACACAAAGCAAATCTGGCGAAAGAAGGGGAATAAAACTTGTCACGCCCCAGAACCAGAACACTGGAGAGCGGGGGCAGACATAGCCAGCTACGTATAATGAAATGGGATCCACTCCACTATACGGTCACGGCTGTCTAGGTATATGAGGGTTTATCTACAAGCCATCAGTCTCTTATGGTCAATAACAAGCCTAATGTCTCAATCACAAGCAAGTAAGTAGCTGTTACAAGATGTAAGACCACCAAATATACAATAGTAAGGCATCCCAAACATTATATATTCAGCTGATCATGAAGCTAGTCGTTACAAAATATGATGACTAGCAAGAGTTTCGGTCATACATGATCAACCCTAGGTTGCCAATCATGTTACAGCCCGTAGGCAGACAGTAAGTAAAAATGTACACGAGCTAACACTTGCTCGGTGGCTAAACGCCTCAAAGGAATAATTTTACAATAAAGTGGGAGAGCCAAAATAAACCCACTCGCTGCCCTGGTTACGCCTGGTGTTCACCATCGGGCTGAAAAGTCGGTAGATCCTCTGGTACTGCTCCGGTATCTGGCCATACAAAACCAGCTGGGTCAGACCCCAGAAAGAGCAAGTGCCACAAAGGAGGCTTCACTTAGGAACTAAAACCAGCAATTAACACAAGAATATAATTACATAAAAGATGGTAATAAATGGGCTTGATATTAAAAGAATAACAACAGTCATAATAGAGTACGAGAGAACCATTCAAGTAGCCAGGTCACAACCCTTAAACCAAACAAGGACCGGGGTTGTCACCCTTCGCCTGAATAGAACTCCGTCTCCAATTCTTGTTGGTAAGTTAAACCGTATCAAGTATGACAGGTGATATACGATGAGATAACCATGGAACTATTCAGATAACCAGGTTACAACCCGTAAACCAAACAAGGACCGGGGTTGTAACCCTTCGTCTGAACAGAACTTGGTTTCTCCCACTATTTATCGGCAAGATAATATAAGAAATCAAGACATGTAACAATCTTGTACAGGATTAAGACAAGACTAGACTGGTTGAACTTCATCCATCATTCACGGCCAAGCAATAAGTACGGCTTGATACTTTAACTAACTAGGGTTATCACAGGCCTAGTTACTAGCAAGATGCAATGAGAATTCCAAGTCCGGTTACCTGTTTGCTACTACCTGAGTGATCCCAGCAAGAAAAGGAAAAGATAGCATGATATAGCAGACACACTGTAGTAAGATACATGTGTCCTAAGGTACCACACTCGACGGCGGGCTGGAAGTGCGCTCATCTCGACGGATAGCAACAAATCCCATGTATATATATAAGGCCGGGACCAAAGGGGCAACAGGTAACTGGGAAATTCTCCATGAACTATTTGATCAATCTAGTCATTAACCTAGCCAGATTCAGTATGAATCCCTGACCGTGGTACTCAGGGATCATGCCCTAGACATGATGCAAGACACAACCGAACTAGTAGTTTATACAAGCACAATCATCCACGGTGTCCAGGCCAATGAATTGATTTGTCAAGAGTGCGCCACGACGGGCCACTATCAAGCATGTCAGGGTACTTGTCAAGAGTGCACCACTACGGGTCACTGTCGTGTCATGCATAGCAGGTCAAGTTATCATGTCAGGAGTACACCACGGCGGGCTACTATCATGCATTTCAGTTCTTGGTCACACTATGCCAGGTACACTTGTCATTTCAATCATGCCAATCAAATCGGGATTATCAAGTTCGGGAAAAAGGTGTAAGGATATAAAATGGGCGTAAAAAAATATATATAATAGGGTAAGGTGAATGCTATAGGAACTCAAGTTACACAGGGTGTTACAAGTACGGGTTAATAACGATCATTAAATAATAAAATACAAGCCAGGGAAAGAGCCATGCGGCTCGAGCATAGGCGGCCAAGAATGACCTCATGCGGCCGAGGAGGGAACAGCCCATGCGGCTGGAGGAGACTCGGGTCTAAGGGAATGCATGCGGCTTAGGGAAGCTCAGGGTCATGCAGTGGAGTATCATGCGGCCAGAGGGAAGTAAGCTTCATGCGGCTGGAGGAAAGGAGTCCATGCGGGTCGGGGTTAAGAGCCCATGCGGCTCGAAACAAGAGCAGCTCATGCGGCTAGCGGAGAAGCTGTCCGTATGCGGCAGGCCATCAATCAGGTATATGCGGCCAGGAAGGGGGAGGGGCGCATGCGACTAATTCATAGCATTCATGCGGCTGGGAAGTGGATTCTCATGCGGCTAGGAATGGACTGAGTTTCATGCGGCTAAATGATCACGAGCATATGCGGTTGGGGAAGGATGAGCGTGCATACGGCTGAGCTAGGAAGAGGGTCAGGTGCGGTTAATGGGGAGGGGTGGACCCTATGCGGTTGAGGATGGACTCGGCCTCATGCGGCTGGGGATACGGGTGCATATACGGCTAGATAAGTTCGGCCCTCATGCGGCTCAAAGTACTTCCAGTCATGCGGCTGAATAGAACACTTGCCGCATGAAATATTCATGCGGTCAAGTCAAGCACAGTTCATCTTCTCCAAAATTCTGAGAAGAAGAACACCATGAGAGCCAAGTTCTCAAGCACCATAACTCCATCATCCGAAGCCCAAATCCGAACTTCCATAGATCAAAATGGGACAGAATGAAATGCTCTACAATATGGAACCATCAAAACTCAGAAATAACAAGATTAAGTAGATCAAAACCCAAGAAATCCAAAAATAGTATAAACTTAGATCTACAAGAATCTAGCCATGGAAACTGGAAATGCCAAGTACTAAAGTAAGTTAAAATGCTGTAAGGAAGAGAATGAAGCAATATAATTGGAGTTTCTCCATAAAGCAAGTTGCACTTGCCTAGACCTCTCTCTCTCTCTCTCTGGTAGGTAAAGAAATAATGGAGAAAAGAAGAAGAGTAATGAAGAGAGAGAAGGAAGTGGAGGTTAATAAATGGTAGTGGTGGTAGTAGGTAAGGGTTCACCCCTTGGTTCATGATGAACCAATAGCAATCCTCAAACCGAACCAAGCCAACCCGAACCAAGAAATAAACCAAGTCGGGAATAAGACTAAGCCAGGGATCATGCAAATACAAGAATAAATACGTACACGTATTCCAAAAATACGTAATACGAACAACAGGTATTACAAAACTAACTGGCTGAAATAATCCCTCTTGAGAGGGAGTTCCTTGTGAGGTTACGAGGCATGAAGCTGGGTTCAGACGACAGTCAAGTCACTCCTGGAACGTCATCTACCTCGGAGGATCACATCACTTACTTTGCCCAAACCAGCACAGGTTTACCTGCGCGTGCACTTGCATCTGTCCATCAGCCAGGTTGGATTATGGACTCTGGGTATCTCGCCATGTCACGGGGTCCCGCGGTGAGTTCCAGGACTATATTCACCTACCGACGCCGGAGAGCATTCAGACTGCTGATGGTACCTCCAGACCTGTAATGGGTAAAGGCACTGTCGCATGCACCCCTTCCATCACTCTCACCAATGTCTTACATGCTCCATCTTTTCCTATCAATCTTATATCTATTAGTGCCATTATCCTAGATCTAAACTGTATTGTTTCCTTTGATATTCCTATAGTAACTTTTTAGGAGAAGGGGACAGGACGACGACTCGGGACTGGCACATGGCATAAGGGGCTATGGTACTTGGACAGGACCAGACTGGACAAAGCATTGGCATCTCTAGTTGCAGACGCACAATCGGACGCTTCACGTCACAGTGTAGAAGACGAATTGCTCCTCCACCACCAGCGTGTCGGGCATTCTTCCTTTAAAGTTATTAGTCGAATATATCCGTCCTTATATCAAAGGGCTAATAAAGAGAAGTTATTTTGTAATGCATGTGAGCTAGAAAAACATACCAGAAGCACGTATGTGAGCTCGGGGAATAAGAGTTCAGCTGCATTCGATATGATACATTCGGACGTATGGGGCCCTTGTCCTACAACCGGTATTAACGGTTTTCGATGGTTCGTTACTTTTATTGACTGTTATAACCGCGTGACATGGGTCTACCTTATGAAGAATAAAAGTGACGTCTTTGAGACTTTTCGGGATTTTCATCGCCGGGTGGAAACACAATATACCGCCAAAATTAAGTGTCTACGGTCTGACAATGGGACGAAGTATACTAATAAGAGGGTTGCTGAGTATTTATCCACTCATGGAATACTACATCAAACTTCATGTGCCTATACACCGGCACAAAATAGTGTGGCCGAACGAAAGAACAGACACCTGCTGGAGGTCGTACGGACGATGATGCTGGCTATGAATGTCCCGAAACACTTATGGGGGCAGGCTGTATTGACGGTCTCTTATCTCATCAACAAAATGCCATCCCAGGTATTGGACTGGAAGACACCGTTGGAGATGCTTATTGATGCAATAACATACACTATTCCACCGAAAGTATTTGGGTGTGTGTGTTTTATCCAAGATAATAGGCCAGGAGTTGGCAAACTGGATCCTAGAGCGGTTAAGTGTGTCTTTGTCGGGTACACGGTGACTCAGAAGGGATATGCATGTTGGAGCCCAGTTGAGCGGAAGCTGTTTGTAAGTATGGACGTTACATTCAGAGAGCAGGAACCATACTATGGTTCGGATGAAGGTTCAGCGTTTGGTGACACATCTAACACAGCGGGTGTTAGACGTGAGGGCGAGATAATAAGTCCAAACATGGTAGTCGGATCAGTCCCGTGCCCGGTCGTGGAAAATTGGATGAAAGAAGACGAGAGCAGTGACTCCGATATGGAGAATGAAGAAGAAGATACATATGTTACGCAGGAGGAGAAGCAGACAAGGGAAAAAGAGCTGCAGAAGTCTAGTACTGTGCCGTCAGTGCCTACTGTACCAAGTCCTTGTCCAGTGCCTACTGTACCAAGTCCCTCGTCTACTCCTGCCCCAATTCTTGAAGATGTTGCCCCCGCACTGTATCACTCTGATTCTGATGCGGATCTCTCCGACTCGAATGATATGATCTCTCCACCACCTATTGCTCCCTTAAGGAGATCTTCTCGCATCAATGCGAGTAAGGATCCTAGTCGGTATGATGATTATGAACATGACATTGCCAACTTCTTGTCTTATTCTAACATTTCTCCGAATTATCGAGCCTTCATTGCATCGTTAGACTCTACTTCTTTGCCTAAGTGTTGGCTGGAAGCAAAGAAAGATCCAAGGTGGAAAGCCACAATGATGGAAGAACTTGGGGTACTAGAGAAAAATAAGACATGGGAGCTGGTTCCATTACCCAAAGGAAAGAAAGCTGTGGGATGCAAATGGGTGTACACAGTGAAGGAGACTCAAGAATGAAAAGTAGAGCGGTACAAGGCGAGGTTGGTTGCAAAAGGATACACACAATCATATGTCATCGACTATGATGAGACGTTTGTCCCAGTAGCAAAGATGAGCACGGTGAGAACTCTGGTTTCCATTGCAATAAACTATAGGTGGAAGATATATCAGTTAGATGTGAAGAATGCCTTTCTCCATGAGGACTTGCAAGAAGAAGTTTACATGAAACCCCCGTCAGGGTGCTATGTGACAGAGTCAAACGGAGGGACGTCGCATGGTAAAGTGTGTAAACTAAAGAAGTCGCTATACGGGCTCAAGCAATCTCCTCGAGCCTGGTTTGACAGATTCAAAAAGGCTGTTATAGACATGGAATACCATCAAACAAATGCAGATCATACGATTTTTCTCTATCATGTAAGAGGCCACATCAATATACTTGCTGTATATGTGGATGATATAGTAATCACAGGTGATGATGAAGTCGAGATTACTAAGCTGAAGTCAAAACTCACAAAAGAGTTTGAGGTGAAGGATTTAGGAGCAATGAGGTACTTTCTGGGTATCGAGGTGTGTGATGACGAAAAAGAAATTGTTCTCTCACAAAGAAAATACGTATTAGATCTGCTAAAGGAGACAAGGATGCTGGGATGCAAAGCAGCAGTCACTCCAATTGACCAGAAGTGCAAGTTGGGAGCAGAAGCAGGAGAGCCTGTTGATCGTGAAAAGTATCAAAGACTTGTAGGGAGATTGATTTATTTGGGACACACTCGCCCTGATATCTCATTTGCGGTAAGTGTAGTGAGTCGCTACATGCATGATCCAAGAACGGGTCATATGAAGCAGTATTTCAGATCTTGAGATATCTGAAAGGGACGTCGGGAAAAGGACTATGGTTCAAGAAGAATGGACGCATAAAAGTTGAAGGATACTGCAATGCAGACTGGACAAGCTATATAGACGACAGAAGGTCTACCACGGGGTACTGTCTTTTTTAGGAGGAAATCTGGTCTCATGGAGGAGCAAGAAACAGTCAGTGGCAGCACGGTCATCAGCTGAAGTAGAATACAGAGCAATGGCTCTGGGAGTGTCAGAGTTGCTGTGGGTGAAAGCCCTGCTGACAGAGTTGAAGCTGGATAAGGGAGCACCGTTACATCTTCTGAGCAATAGTCAAGCTGCATTAAGTATAGCTAACAACCCAGTTTTGCACGACAGAACGAAGCACATCGAGATCGATCGATTCTTCATCAAGGAGAAACTAGAACAAGGGATACTGAAGATTGACCATGTTCGCTCAGAAGAACAAGTTACAGACTGTCAGACTAAGGGTCTTAGTTCATTGAGTCTGTCAAAGTTATGTAACAAGATGGGGATGATTAATATCTATCGTCCATCTTGAGGGGGAGTGTTGAGAACCAATAAGAGACTTTAGTCCCATATCGGAAGATGTATTATGAAGACGAGTTGGACCCTCTATAAGTAGTGGCAATAGCCTATCAATAAAATCATCCCATTATTATTCTCTACACTAAGTTCGTCCGGAAAAGACTTGCACGAGTCTTCGAGGATGAAGCTTGTGTACCGTATAGGCTGAAGTGTATAAAAAAAAACTAAATCCGTGACATCCAGCTATCAAAGCATGAAAGCAAACTCAATTTCAAACACTATATTTCAAATTTCTATTTTTTTTAGTTGAGCTTGAAGATTTCATCAAATTCCTCCACTGCTCCAACATAGTGAGACTTGGATAATAGTTCTTTAATGATCTACATTGCCACCTACGACAGATATAACATGATAGTTCACAATTTGAAAACTAGCGGACATGTCATATCCAAATGACAAAGAAAATCTCCTATTACGAGAAACCGAGATGCATCCGATTATTATTGTAATGTGATTTAGGTTCAATGAGAAGGGTGACGGTCATTGATCGTCGTTCATTGATCAAAGAAGTACTGAAGGAGTCGAAGACAACAAGTAAAGCTTAATTTTTGGACTAACCACATTTTTTTCGTAGCCATTAGTGTGTACTTTGAATCAAATTTCAGTTTGGGGTTCTCGACAGTCTTTATGAATGGATAAGATTGATCCGGTCTGCTTGGTAACGGTGTTTTTACCAGTTTTTGAATATTTTTGAACCGACCGTTTATGAAAACTTCTGCTTGTTTATTTTTTTGAGACACTGATTTTGATCGGCTCAAAAACTCTCCAAAATTGGTGTAATGCAATTTTGGATGGCTTTATAAACACCCCAAATCGATGAATTTTGAGCAATTTTATTATTTTATTTTATTTATATTCTCACCAAAAATATATAATTGTAACTACTAATACCCTTCTCTATTTAATTTTATTCATGTAAAAAAATTTCAGAGCCACTCGTTAGTGAATTACCAAGCATGGATTGAACTGGTTTAAAAGCCGCTACTTAAAAACCATCCAAAATCGGACTGCTCATAACCGCTCATAACCGGTACTCTAAAAACACCTCATAACCGCTACCCTTACAATTGTCAAGCAGACCCGTAAGGAATTGTCCGTTCAATACGAGATTTGAGATCATGTATTTATATTATTACGACATGTCTTTTTTCAGGTCTAATGTTGCAGTATTATAATTTTTTTATTTATAAAATCTGCCTAACATTAAACAAGAATTTAAGTTTGATGGCTCTAATATCATGTTAAAAAGACTAACTAGAGTTTTGGTAAATGGGAGGAATTTTCACGTCGGCTAGAGACTTCTTCCTCGTTTGTGCATGTCTTTTCAAGCTTGAAACTCAATAACTAGAGTTTTGGTAAAAGGACAATTCAGACTTTAGAAGACATGTTGTGGGCTTGTACTCTGGATTTTGGAGGGTCTTGGGAGAGTCACCTGCACTTAGTTGAGTTCTCGTATAACAACAGTTATCAAGCCAGTATCCAGATGGCGCTATTTGAAGCTCTATATGGTAAGAAGTGTAGGTCGCCACTAGCATGGAATGATATCGGGAAGAGGAAGATGCTAGGCCTAGAAATGATTATCTAGACAGTTGAAGTGATTAAGGAAATTAGGGAGCGACTTAGAGTTGCGCAAGATCGGCATCGTCATTGGACAGACCAGCATCGTAGGTCGCTAGAATTCTCTGTTGGGGACCACGTGTTCTTGCGGATCTCGCCTACCCATAGGGTCATTAGATTTGGAGTTCGCTGGAAGTTGAGTTCACGATACGTAGGCCCATTTATTATTCTTGATAGGGTAGGCGATGTTGCTTATTGTTTATCCCTTCCACCTTCGTTACGAGAGGTGCATGATGTATTTCATGTATCTCAGTTACGTAGGTATGTATCGGACCCAAGCCATATCCTCGATCATTCTGAGCTGGTTGTTAGTACCAATTTGTCTTATGAGGAGCAGCCGGTGTCCATCTTGGACCGAAGGGAAAAGATACTCAAGAACCGAACAATTAGCTTGTCCGGATTGCTTGGGATCATCATTCCTTAGGAGAGTCAACGTGGAAACGTGAGGATGATGTCCGATCACGGTATCCGCACCTGTTTGACTCGCAAGGTATATCTCTTTCTGTATACCTTGATTGTCTTAACTCCGCATGCTTGTCGCCCTATGAGTAGAGATTACTTGATATCGTAGATTGTTAAATATAGATATGTCACTTGCTATGGACATTGTAAAATGATTGCTTGCTTAAATTGCTTGTACTTAGATTAGTTTAGCTTTGATGTTCCTATCCTGCTCAGATTTGAAATTTCGAGGACAGAATTTTTCTAAGGAGGGTAGAGATGCCACTCTCCGTTCCCAGAATACGATTCTAATATGTGTACTGCTCGAATGTATTTATTTAATATTTATCATGTATTGTTCTGTATTTAAATTCCTTTAATTTTACGCTAATTAATTTTCTGTATTTTACTTTCTGCTTTTATTCTCTGCTTTAGCATGCTTTAGGTTCGGCCTAGGTTGGTTTATTTTTGGGTTTATGGTGGTTCATCATGAACCGAACCCAACACCTCCATTTAAGCCCCATCCTCTTTCTCTCTCTTCATTACTTCTTCTCATTTCTCTTCTTCTTCCTCATAACTGTCACGACCCGTACCCTAGAGTAAGGGCACGAGAAGTGGGTACGTCTAGCCTACGCCGCAGTGTCAACGGTAGAACGATGTCTTAGGTCACAACATCTAACAACATAATACTAAACAGTTTATACTTCCCGAATGGGGGTGACATAGCAGAAAGTAAACTCAATCACAACTAAGGCAGGAAGATAAGATAGAAGATAGATAGATAAATACTGCTGAAAGGAAAGGAAATCCACAAGTACAAACAGAGAGTCTAAGTGTCTAAGATAAGTATATATCCCAAGTATCAAATATATACAGTCATCCAGAGAGTAATGTAAAAAACATCCTAGTCTAGAGGGGTGTCATCCACTACTAGTGGGACCTACTGCTGGTCCAGGTCCAAGCACTCATCTAAGGTAGCACCGTAAAAGGTATCCACACAGGCCTCCTCTTCGTCCTCTGTAATATTTTCAACAGGTCCAGTCAGGACAGGAGCGAGCACAATACATCTCAACAGTTCATAGCAGGTTAGAAAATATAATCATGCAGTAAAGTAAGATACAGGAACTGAAAGAAAGTACAGGATGTAAACAGAGAGAGAACTATAATAGAAATATCTACTATAAGTAGAGAACTAACAGTGGCTAGTGAGTCAGAGTACAATATAAACATATGAATGGCATAGGAGATTCTGGGAACTATACTATGGAGTGATTCTGGGAACTACACTACTTGGATATTATTCACATGTCTACTTCTACTCCCCCGTACCCCCAATCAATACACAAGGATCCAGCCAGGTTATATTATGATTCCATGCAAAGGCCCGCAAGGGGTGATACATGGAAGGCCCAAAAAAGGGTAATTCTAGGAATGCCTATAAATGGGGTGATTCAAGGAAGTCTCTGTGATCATGAGAGTACATGTCACAAGTGATCAATGAACCGTGAAGCATAGTGATACACCATGTAAGTGAAACGCACATAACATGTAGTATACGATGCTCCCTGAGGGGATAACATCTCAAGAAATGATCCATATAGTACTAATCCGTGTGACCAACGTGACAGTATCAAGTAAAGTAATTTAAAGCAGAAAAATAATTCTAAACAGGATATGAAATGATCAGAGAATGTACTCGCCTGCTATCTGAATGTCTAAGATGAAAGTACTGTCTGAGGAGTGGTTTCTGTCTCCTATAGAACAGTACAAGTCACAACAAGTCCAGAATGGTAATAAGATGCACTACAATGCATTCTACATGAATCTAGATCAATCTAGGCCAAAGTCAACTCTTGGTCAACTCTAGTCAATCCTAGCAGTCAAACTACGTCAACTAGGTCAAACCTAAGTCAAACAAGTCTATACTAGTCTAGCAAGTCTATCCTAGGTCTAACAAGGCTATACAAGTCTAATCTAGACTCACTAGGCAAATAGACACACCCATAGGCCATAGGCTATATCATGCCTATAAACCAAACCATATCACATATACACAAGACAAAATATATATTTAATATAATACACACATAGATATATTGATATAATCTAATATAGAAATACACAATAGCATATAGGTTACCTTTATGTATACCACACATACATATATATCTAATATATAATAGTACACACACATTATATAGGATACATATATGTACATGCCACATATATATATATACATGTATATATGTGTATACACATGTGTATAGGAATAAAAGGGCAAGCATTCACATGTGTGTGTGTGCTATGGCATGTGTGTGTGTGTGTTAGGCTTGAGGGTGTCACATGAAAGTGTGTGTGTGTCAAGATATCTGAAACAGGGAACACTAAAAAAAACAATGAAGTGTTCATGAAATCAGTGAACATATGTGCTCATGTGTCAAAGAGTGTCAGGGAAATACATTTATGTGTGGCAATGAAAAACAGTTAAGGTAATATGAAAACAGTGAAGGCTAGAACCTGGAAAACAGTGGCATGGCATAACTTTTGAGTGTATAGGAAAATTAGGAAACAGTATAGTTAACAATGTAAAATCAATACATTGTGTGCACCTGTGTACAGTGAGTGAAGCAATGGAAAATAGGAAAAATCAGTGGTGTACATGGGAGTAACCTGGGAATAGGAAATGCATGGAAATCAGTGATCACATGAATCAAAACATTCATTTTAGCTCAGTTAAGGAAAGAACAACTCAGTTGACAGGGATGTGTGCATTGCTAGGAAATGTGAACAAATCAGTGGCTAGGAAATCAACTCTTGTTATCAAAAGTGAAATGAACATTCAAGTACAGTGAGTTAATACATTGTTAGGAATGAAAGAACATTCTATTAGGTAGAATAGGAAGAACACTCAGGAATTAGGATTTGAATCAATTACAGTTCATATGTCAACTGAACTCAAATCAAACCAAACACCATGTATCAACTATTTCATTTGAAACCCAACAAACTGTCAAATATCACATTCTCAAACCAATAAGCCTATTGAATTGAAATACTGCATTAATATGAATCAACTATCATGTGGGGATCATTAACCAGTGAAAACCATTACTAAACAGGGATTCAAAGTTAGGAAAATAGAAAAACAACCAAGCATCAGTAATGTATCAGCCGCTGGCATTAAACCCAACATTCGAATTCAATTCCACATTACAAACCTAAATTAACATGTAAACTAAATCTAACATATATAATTAGATAATTAGACATGATTAGGATCTAAATAGCAATTAAAAACATGTATTTAACATTAAAACTGAAGTAAACAGAGAACCTAAAACAAAACACTGATACGCACAGCACATTCCCCATGCACGCGCGATACTGTGTCCGACACGACGCGAGAGGTCGCGTAACTTGACACACGTGGTGTCAGTCAGTGCCCCTTCGTGTGCGTCCAAAATCACGTGTCAAAGTGGCGTGTGCACTGCACAAACGACCCCGAGCAGCAGGGGAGCAACAGTGCTCGCGTGCGCGCACGTGCACCCGCGTGTTCGTGTGTCCATTGAGACACGACACGACACCAATAACGACTCAGAACATTGGAAACTAGTAAACGAGCCTAAACCCTAATTTCCTATTCAAAAATATACCTGAAATCAAATCGAAATGCCCTTTGGGGCATTTCATCAAACACCTACATACATGGACTGATACGTGTCCGATACGGACACGTATCGGACTCAAAACTTAGGGTTAGCTATACCTACAGTTAGGATAGGCCTAGGGCTTCCTGAATATGTAATAAAAATAGTATTTTATGGTGTGGATTTGAATTTACCTATGGGTTTGCAAAGCTCAAAAAGTCCCAAATAAGAATGGATCCTCAAGCTTCCAAAACTCTCCCAAATTATTTCTCCCCTGAAATTTCTCAATACCAACAGCAAGTAGAATAAATTTAGAGCCTATTGCAATTGGTTTGATGGAAAAAGGAATTAAATAGGAATTTCTAGGAATTATTGAAGTTGGAGCATACCTCTTTCTTAAACTTGGGAAATTTCTAAAGGAGGCTAGCCCTAACTTTAAGGAGATTACTTATAGGGGGAATCCCTAGTGGCCGGTCATGGGCTGTTGGGCTAGGGTTAGGGTTCCACTAGTGTTGGGTTGGGCCTCTATGGGCTTAAGTCATAAATCATGACTTGTGAAACCACAAGCCATTCTCTATTCAAATTAATTCCTATTTCCTCCTAATAAATTCAAATGAGTAGGATATCTCTAACTTAGGTCAAGCTAGGGTTACACACTTTAACCAAGTAGTCATGACCTAGGTTAGCTTCTAGGACAGTCTCCTAAGTCAACACTAGTCAAAGTCTAGAATAGCACCAAATCAAAAATACTAAAAATTACTGAAAATTCTAATAATTATAATTAATACTAATAATTCCAAATAATTCCAAAATTTTAAAAATGACCAAAATACCCTTAAGCTAGAAAAGTGGTAGTGACATAACTCTCTCCACCTACCAAAATCCATAGGCAAGTACATGTTGCTCCACATGAGAACCCATATTTTTATGGTTCATTTATCTCCCTCTCGTGATCCTAAGAGAGTTTAGAACTTGGCATTTTCCATTTTGAAGTTTTATTTTTAGTAGATCTAGAAATTACTATTTTTCGAATTTCATTGGTTTTGATCTGTCAAACTTCCTTATTTCCAAGTTTTGTTCATTCCAGATTGTCGAGGTTGTGTTATACGCCATTTTGACCCATAGAAACCCTATTTCTGGCTTGGAACGAAGGTTCCATGGGAATTGGAGTTCAGGAGGAACTCTACGCCCACGTTGTTACGTGTTAGCGTAATATTGAGTTTTACGTCCACGTTGTTACGTGTTAGCGTAATATGGAATTTTACGCCTACGTTATACGTGTCCGCGTAGTGCCGAGCTTTACGCCCACGATCACTCGTGCCAGCGTAAAACTGTTTTACGCAAGTTTACTTGACTTGGCGTATTTTTTTTTACGTGCACAACATTTCAAGCGTAAAACTTGACCCTTTGCACGAGTAACTTTTACGCGTGGCTCGATCCTTTACGCATGTAATGTTTTACGTGCGCAGTGTTTCCTGCGTAAAACTATAATCTTTTTACGCATACTCCTTGGCTCGACGTAAAACGAGTTTTTACGCGCAACTTGTTTCTTTATTTTTTAGCGTACTTCCTTTACGCGTATTCATCCCTACGTATACTTTGACCCTTACGTGCGCGAGTTTTACGCGTGACGTTACCTTTTACGCATACCCTGTTTTACGCACGTATTTTGCCTTAGCATAAAACTTTGGCGTAGACTAATAATGGTATAACTAGCCTTGGCGTAATTCAACCTTGGTGTTCCCATTGCCCTATATTTTATTCACTTTATGTTGGCATGATAATTCTCCTCTCATATCCTTACGCCTTTTGGCATAAACTTGATATAATTATGATATGTTAATATTTTCTTTAATATAGATTGT
Organism: Iris pallida; assembly: GCA_029216955.1. Taxonomy (NCBI): domain Eukaryota; kingdom Viridiplantae; phylum Streptophyta; class Magnoliopsida; order Asparagales; family Iridaceae; genus Iris; species Iris pallida. The sequence continues at coordinate 30,053,740 of JANAVB010003398.1, forward strand.
TACGTGAAATGTACCATGTGTCGTGAATTGATTTATAGATACCCCGAATGACTGGAATTTAACCCTGAGAGTTGTAGACTCGACCATACTAAATAATATTTGACTTTCATGCCTTGTTACGAATTGATATTGATTGTTATCTTGACTAATAATTGATCATGCATTCCTAGTTGGAACTAAAAGACTGGCTAGTCGTCTTATTGAATTGAATGAACGAGACACGTTCATATTAACTATGAACTATTATAATTGACTGGCTGATCCCGAATATTAGCATACAGGCACATGTAGGCTTCAATTTATTTATTTATTTATTTATTTTACAAAAGCAGCATGTGTACTTTATGGTCAAGGCATGATTATCCCGTAGATAGTTTTGATTGCTGCATTATGCTATGTAAGACCTACAACTTAACCGTATGGGTATCATTGTAGAGTTGTGCATGTCGTGCTTGTACGAAAATACTCATTTTGAATGACCATGATCCATGGTATGGAATTTCACTTAACATAGAGCCTATTAAGTTAAATATAATGATTGCATGGAGAGAATGGATTCCCGAGTTCTTACATAGCAGCCCTCTTTGGGACTATTAGTGCCCGACAGGCCGGCTGGTTCCCATAGATACTGCAGATCTGCCACACGGGCAGGGAGCGGTATCTATTTATATTATTTATTATATTATTGTATATTGATGACGGGCGTCCCGCTGGGACTCGTCTAATTCATGATTGGCGCAATTGATTGACTGGATAGACTAGCCTTGTTTGCCTATAGTAAGAACTGAGGAATCCTTATTGCATAATTCCAAGGTAACTTGGAACTCACAGTAGCAAGCCATAGTAGTTGCATGGACGTTTAAATTGATTTGTTTGTGTACTGTACCTACTCTATTTACTAACTGAGATGATCATAATGTCAGGGCACGACGGGTCAACTTCTGTCCTTGTTTGGTTGGAAAGTTGGTTTGAAGTGTCGTGTTGTTGTGTGAATCTCAGTAGCAAGCACAGACCCATGTATTATATTCTTAACTCTCATTACTGGTTTTAATTCTCATGTCGTGCTCCCTTATGGTACTTGCTATTTGAGGTCTAACCTCTCTGGTTTTGTATGGCCAAATTTGGAGTCGATCCCCGAGGATTCAGCTTAGTTCCACCTCCAAGCTGGTCAATACTAGAGGAACGATCGCAGGAGGACTCGAGTAGGTTCCTTACTCCCTCGTTCATTTTGTTACGTACTTTATACTTTGTCGTTTGGCACCGACATGTTAGTCGGATTGTCTTGTATTTACTTTTACATAATTGTAACTAAGTCAGGCTGCAGCTGATAAACAATTGTGTATACTTTGCTATATCATCTGGCTATATTTTATAAAGTCAGATATCAAGAACATTTTGACTGAGCGTTTGGGACGCCTTACTACTTTATCTTATATATTCTCTATTACCGTTTCTTGTTTGAATGATTGAGACAATAGATGTGAAGTGACCATAGTGAGACTCTTATGTAGTATGCACCCCCTCGTCTTTTAGACAGCATTGACCATATTATACGATATTCATCTACCCGTAATACGTAGCTGGCTGAGTCATTCCTCCGCTCTCCAGTGTTCTGGTTCTGGGGCGTGACATTTCCCCTGTGAGGGTGATCATACGAGTGTTCATCTGCTCCGTAGACATGGTTGCCAGAAGCTCCAAAGCTCTGATACCAAATATTGGGAATCGGATACACACTCTTGTGCTCCGATACCGTGTCTGAGACGTTGCCGCAACAAAAACTTAGGCCAACCCACCTGAAATAACCAACCCCTGTCTAACGGATACCAAGCACAGATAAAGACAAGTATATGGCGGTGATAAAATCACCTGGACAAATCCTGTGAAACCCGTAAATTTTGGTTTATTAAATTTTAGATTATTGGATTATTAATTTAGTGTTTATTATTATTTATTATATTTAGTCCGATCAGAAAAAAATTATTTGTATTTTTGATTGTGGCCCTGTCCCGATCCCGCATTCGAATCCGACTCCGAACCCGTTCCCGAGTCCGAACCCATATTCGGATTATTTTCATTAAAATAAATTATATTAATATCTTTCCTAAGGAAAATTCTCCTTGAGAAAGGAAATACTTCCTTTCCTTTTCGTTTTCTTTCTGCAAGCAAAACTGTGGCCGACCTTTTCCTCTTCCCCGCGGTCGAAACCGCTGTGGCCTCATCGACTTCCCGAAACCGACGACACCCCTTCCTTTTCCCCTTTCCGTAACCCCCGAGCCCCATTCCCTATAAAACCCTCTCCATCACTCATCCCTCTGCCCAAAACCCTCGCCCCAAGCCCTAGCCGCCCAGGCCAGCGCCCCACCGACGATCCCGAGCTACCGCCGGCTCCGCCCGAGCCCGGCGACCCCGTGCGCGGTGCCTCCAGCCACCGAACCTCCCGTGCGGCCCCTCTCGGCTGACCCTCCGGCAAACCCGCCCCGACGACCGGCCTTTGCCGCCGGCCCCGTCCGCAGCATCCAGCAGGTTTCCCGACCCACTAACCCGTGGCTTGCCACTGTTTCGGTTTTTCTCGTACCGCTGTCCGCGCTCCCGGGCGCTGCCGAGGATTTCTTTTTATACATCTGAGAGCTCTAGCCGAGCACCCGATGTATAATCCTGTGTCCCTGTGTCCCTCCCGAGTTTAGTCTGTGATGACGCGGTCCCGACCCCGTCACGGGGATCGAATTTTTACTATTTGCGTTAGGGGGTTACTTTCCGATTTCGACTCGGGTTTGTGTTGTTCTGTTGGAGAGTTTTCTTAGACTCCCTTTTGCTGGTAATTTTGTTGTACTGTGGGTTTTAGTTTGTTCTTTGGAGAGTTTTCTTAGGTCCTTCAAATGTTGGTTTTGCTTGTTTGTAAGTGTAAGCCCCCTGAATTTCAGGGTTATTTTAAATTTTCTAAATAAATTATTTTCAATAAATGTTTTATTATTTAATTATTTTGATCATTAATATTTTTTTTCCCATGACTTTGACTTCTGGAGCGTCAGGGATGCCAATCTCTGTAAACTCTCTTTACGAGTTTTGTAGTAGACAAGATTATCTTCGTTTTGATATATCATGTCCCACTTAAACTCGTTCCCTTGTGCTCTTTTTGTATCGCGCAACTTCGGGTCAACTTATACCAATTAATCATTGAATAATTATTCTCACTCTTATCTTTGATCATCGTTTGCACGTTACCGTGACTTTTAATTTGGGAGCACAAGACCAGTCGTTTTTTTCAGAACCAGCTTCTCATGAATGATCTACTCGAGACGCTCTACACCCATGACCTTCGTGTCCCACTCAGACACTCCATTTTGTGCTTTAATTCCTTCGCACAACTTTCGGATCAATTTAGGCCGATTAATTATCTACCGTAAAGCCTGATTTAACTTCCAATTTAATTTTGGGACCCGACATCGATCAAACCTGTCAACCCAAAGTATGGACATGGCCTACATGAAGCCTACTACCCACATGATGCTTGTGTTCCATTTATTTGAGTCCCCACATGTTACTTATTTATCCATGATCATAAATACCTATTTAAATTCAATTATTGCACCATGTCCAATTTTGACCCGACCCGGCTCGACCGAACCCAAACCCAAGCTCCATGTTGTCCTCTCATGACTGCCCAAATATCCCACACAATTTCTCTCTTTTTCTCCTATTTAAAATATCTCTCTACAAATACCTTTCTCTTTTTTTTAATATGTATATATATATATATATATATATATATATATATATATATATATATATATATATATATATATATATATATATATATATATATATATATATATATATAAAATTAATCCCCTCCTTAAAACACTCCCATACACCTCACCCCCTCTCTCCCCATCACAGCACGCATAATCAACACTCTTTCTCTCTCTCTCTCTCTTTCTATAATATCTATATCTCACTCTCTCTATTCTCACTCTCTCCCTCTCTTTATATTTATTATACACACACACACACATAATCAACACTCTCTCCCTCTCACTACAATAGCACCTCTCCTCCATGCCTTAGCCGACACCACTACCCCCACCTTCATCAACACCACCTCAGCCACCACCTCCACCTCCACCTTCTTCTCCTCCTCACTTCACCACACACCACCATCACCATCATGCTCACTACCACCACCATTATCATCATCTATTACCACCACCACCGAACAACACCACCACCATCAACCACCACGAGCACTCCCACCGCCGTCGCGAGGCCGGCCCCCGCCGTCGCGGCCCTCCCGCCGATGATCGCCACCGCGCGCCGCACGCGAGCGCAGCAGCAGCCACAGCTGCAACAAGCAGCAAGCAGCTGCAACAAGCAGCAAGCAGCTGCAACAGCAGCATGGACGGCAGCAGCAGCTGCCACCGTCGCCGCCGCCGTCGCGCACAGCTACCGGCCACCTCCCTCGGCCGGGCTCACCCCTAGGCGACCACCCCATGGCCATCCTCCTCTTTTCCGACGTGCCACATACCCTATTCGGGCGTTTCGCACGAAATCCCCGCGTGACGCGCGCGGGATCGAACTCAGAATTGTGTTTCGGAATAGCAACTTCGTGCGCATTTTTCGAGAAATCCGGCTGATGGATCGACGAACTCTTTGCTCCGTCACAATCTCGGTACATAGCTCTTCACTCTGCTCAAGTTTCGTCCGTTAATTTCGTCGTTTGATACATCAAAACTGGCTACCAAGTTGACGCTTTAAATTGTGTTATTTTTGGACAGTTTTGTGGAGCCGACTTTGTCAGCTCGTAACTCCGCCGTCGTAGCTCCGATTGGCGTGCTACCAGTTTCTATGTGTAGCTGGTATAACCCTCTTCCTGTCTCTTATGTTTCGTTTCATTGTAAGCACGTTTGGTTGGTCGAATTCGACGCCAAAGTTGGTCGTCCGAATTCTTAATTTTGCACTTGTTAAATTCCATTTTTGAACCCGGGACTCCGAATTCAATTTCTGACACCACCAGTAGACTCGTGGCGTCGTTCTGGCACATTTTCATATAAAATTTGGTTGATTTGAGAAACGTGGGTCCTGGCACGTATTTCGGTATAAAATGGGTCCCATATTCCGAGTCAACGGGTCACTTTGAGATCGGCTCATCGGAATCCAATTCTGAATATTCCATTGAGTTCTTATCGTCATTCGGGACTCGTTGACATATAATTTGCTGAGTTTTGAAGACATTTGCTCTGACACGTATTTCGGTGCAAACCGGATTCCAAATGTCCGCGTCAACGTGTCATTTTGAGATCGGCTCATCGGAATCCAGTTTCGGATATACCATTGAGTTCGTATCGTCATTCTGGACTCGTTGACATACACTTTGTTAGATTTAGTGGACTTTGGCTTCGACACGCATTTCCGTGTAAATCGGATACCAATATCCAGGTCAACGGACCATTTTGTGATCGGGTCATCGAAATTCTATTTCGGACATACCGTTGGGTTCGTATCATCATTCAAGATTCGTGGACATATAATTTGCTAGATTTTTTAGACTTTTATTCTGACACAGTTTTTGGTGCAAAGTGTGTCCAACGGCGGACATCATTTTGACCCGAAATTATCGTTTTGCCCCTGTATCCAAATTGGACTTATGGGTAGGCTATCCTAGCTAATTTTACCATTCTGGACACACTGGTGATATTTATTTTATCATCCGACAACATCTGTAGATTTTTGCTTATGTATCATCCTTAATTTGTAATTAATTATTATTATTAGTGTATATATTTATATGTTTGGTTTTTGTAAAACTCTAAAGTGATCCTTATGTTTCTAAGGACCCTAAGTGTTGGTTTAGATATAGTATCACCCCACATTAGACTTTTATGCTAGGTCTCCACTTAGCTAATGTCCAGTTAGGAGTTGTGTCACAGCACTAGTGTAATCTTAATCATAACTTAGAGGCTGAGTTTGTATATCATTATTGACAGGACACAGGACATCTGTATTTTCATATTCTTATTCTTGCTTTGCTCGAGACAAATACCCCTACAAGCTTATTTACTGCGTATAACAATAAACTGTGATTAAACCATGTTAAAATACTGCTTTCTGGATAACTGTAAGTCATATCTTCACATGCTTCTTACTGGTTCTCAGTACATGTCATGCTTTATACTGCTCTGAGTATCCACCACGTTTTATACTGCTCTCAGTACCTACCATGTTTATACTGCTCCTAGTATCTTTTATATGTTTTATACTGTTCTCGTATCACTCACATGTTAATAAAAATAGGTAATGGGGAAACTGTTAGTAGAGTACGTGATCATGCCCCACTTCTCCATATATATTTATCGAGCATTGTTACATTCTATATGTAACTTTTTCATATGTTCTGGTCCCGCGTTTGTGTATGGATATACACCGATGCCGTTATGTGTACGTATGTACACATCAGAAAATTGATATGTACCACTGTATATCCTATATACCTATTGACCGATCACGTACATGCTACAGTTTTAAACTTTAAAACGAATATATATTGCCATGATGAAATGTATCTAAAACTGGATAAATCAAGATATACCATGATTACGTTATTTCATCTTTTTTCCAACACATGATCAGTATTATATGTTTGTAGTACAAGTACTTGCTCCCGTCCTGACAGGATAACGTTGTAGGTTCACTTTCCGAGGAGGAAACGCTATGTGTTACATATTATGGTACTGCATTGAGGACCTGGCCTTAGCTCCAGAAAAGGCCCCAGCGGGGAACCTTGCTTAGATATCTTTCATGTGTTTTGAGACTTAGACTTTGGTTTGAACTTATATTTGGATACTGGACTTTGTCTCCAGTTAGATACTTTGGAAGTATATTATTAAGTCTGTGCTTATTTTACTTTCGCTTATAGATGCTGTGTTGTGATGAACCTTTAAATGTGATATTAGAACTGTTAGCAGCTTAGATCCTTTATTGTCTATTCTTAGAACAGCTTACTACGCTTTAACCAAGCGTAGGCTGGATATGGCTCGGCCCAGCCCAACAATTTGGGTAACGGGTCGTGACATATTTTTAGTGGCGGCCCATGCAGGTCCAAACTTAAGTTGTTTGGTTACATTATTGTACCAAGCATGCATGCAATTAGGATCTTAAGATAACTAGATAACACTAGGAATAAATATTTAGAATACATAGAGGATTTCTAGGACTGCAACATAGGAAAATTCATCACAGCATAGGACCGTTAACTATAATTCATCTCTTATTTGTAATTCAGTGGGTTACAATTTTGACCAGGATAGTACCCTTGGGATGACCCCTGAGGATCTCACTCTAATCTTATCTCGAAATCTGTTTCCGCTTATTTTTATTTGCTCTTTCTTAATTCGTTGTTGAAATTGATTTCTGATTTTCGTTGTTGACTTTGATCTTGCATCGTGATAAATTTTGTGGATTGAATTGTTATATATCCTGATAAGGTAAATGTCTGCTTTACTTATGGAGTTTAGAATTAATCGCAGCCACATTAGCTGGTATGACAAAAACATAGGGCCTGATTTTGGGTATACTTATCTTAGTTATAGAATTTAGATTTTCTCGCAGCCATACCGGTTGGCGTGGCGAGAATTCTAGATAACATGATTATAGGGTGTATACCTTAGTTATGACTCTATCGTTTATTGCATCTAAGCTTACTGGTGTGGCAAAAATTCTGGCAACATGATTTCAGGAAGACGTGTATGGTTATCAGATCATATCTCAACTTGGTTTACCTCGTTATGACCGAATGAACAAGAATAAATTCTTATTATCATTCTTCTCCGTCTTGATTAACTCTGTTCTATCTACATCTACAACTAAGATTACAGGTTCTCTAGGACTCTCCAATAGGATTGCTTTTATGTTATCTTTTTAGACATAATTATTTTTGTGTTCCATCCTTCCTATGACTTGACTAAACTCTTCTTCGTTAACCTCTTGGGAAATTCTTCTCATTATGCATCTCATTGTCTTCGTACCATATTCTTGGAGATATTCCGACAAACTTTTCTGTCTTGCTTGACCCTTTAACTTGTTTGGACACTGTTATGGATTGCTTGACCCATTCTTAGACCTTGTTACCTTCTACTTGATAGACGACCGAAATAGCCAAACCTTGTTAACTGATTCTATAGTATAATTATAAATATATTGTGTGTTTGTGATAAATACTTTTCCTAAGGATTGGTTAGATTAAGCTTATGGGACAAGTACGGGTGACTGACTGTAGTAGACTTGGAAACCATTAAGAACGATTGTATTGATAGTATGACTCGATGATAGGGTATCTAAGATGGAGAAACGAGATAGTATATTGTTGTGACTATGGATTGAGGATTAGAATCTTGTACTTAGAGTTTGAGGATTGAGTATTCGTAGGACTTTGATGACCAAGTAATTATTGGTTACCTATAGCTAATTACATGAGATTAGAGGATATAACGATATGTGGAATGATATAGAATAAGTTAGAATGGGATATTATATTGCGTACGAGATCGAAAAGATATCAGTTAAAAAGACAAAGAACAAGACAGAGACATATGTACATTAGTAATTAATAAATCGAGAGTTCTGAAATCGAGGATTTATATTCGGAGGACTTGTTGAGTAAAAGAAGAAGGCTCTACGCCAAGGATAAATATTGAACGTATAATTTCAAGGAGAAGCTGTAGGAAAGGATTGACGACAAATGATGCAAAGGAACTGTGGATTGATAGAATAAGGATACTTAGGATGTGATAAGGGAATCAAGTATTTACAATTGAGGTTGGAAATATGGTTGATGATCAAGCATTGTAGGTTTATAAACATACCCAGAGAATGACCTATAGTTTAGGGTATACATAAAAGTTCCATGTTAGTATGGAAGATTCTAAAGGATATATGACGTAGTTTATGATAGAAGGACCTTGTTGAACCTGAACCAAAAAGATTGTAAAGAGAAGCAGAAGAGATGATCACAAAGGTAGCAGATTGAGTATTGTAGCCAGAGCAGCTACATGTTATAGTTTGACCTATTGGATGATTTTTAATTTCGAGAACGAAATTCTTGTAAGGTGGATAGGATGTAAGCCCCCTGAATTTTAGAGTTATTTTAAATTTTCTAAATGAATTATTTTCAATAAATGTTTTATTATTTAATTGTTTTGATCATTAATGTTCTTTCCCGTGACTTTGACTTCTGGAGCGTCAGGGATGCCAATCTCTGTAAACTCTCTTTACGAGTTTTGTAGTAGACAAGATTATCTTCGTTTTGATATATTATGTTCCACTTAAACTCGTTCCCTTGTGCTCTTTTTGGATCGCACAACTTCGGGTCAACTTAGACCAATTAATCATTGAATAATTATTCCCACTCTTATCTTTGATCATCGTTTGCACGTTACCGTGACTTTTAATTTGGGAGAACAAGACCAGTTGTTTTCTCAGAATCAACTTCTCATGAATGATCTACTCGAGACGCTCTACACCCACGACCTTCGTGTCACACTCAGACACTCCATTTTGTGCTTCATTTCCTTCGCACAACTTTTGGGTCAATTTAGGCCGATTAATTATCTACCGTAAAGCCTGATTTAACTTTCAATTTTATTTTGGGACCCGACATCGATCCAACATGTCAACCCAAAGTATGGACATGGCCTACATGAAGCCTACTACCTACATGATGCTTGTGTCCCATTTATTTGAGTTTCCACATGTTACTTATTTACCCATGATCATAAATACCTATTTAAATTCAATTATTGCACCATGTCCGATTTTGACCCGACCCGGCTCGACCGAACCCAAACCCAAGCTCCATGTTGTCCTCTCATGACTGCCCAAATACCCCACACAATTTCTTATTTTTCCCCTATTTAAAATATCTCTCTACAAATACCTTTCTCTCTTTTTCTAATATGTATATATATCTTTTTCTAATATGTATATATATATATATATATATATATATATATATATATATATATATATAAAATTAATCCCCTCCTTAAAACACTTCCATACACCTCACCCCCTCTCTCCCCATCACAGCACACATCACCCCCCAACCGACTTCTCTCTCTCTCTCTTTCTATAATATCTATCTCTCTCTCTCTCTCTCTCTATTCTCACTCTCTCCCTCTCTTTATATATATTATACACGCACACATAATCAACACTCTCTTCCTCTCACTACAACAGCACCTCTCCCCCATGCCTTAGCCGACACCACCACCCCCACCTTCATCAACACCACCTCAGCCACCACCTCCACCTTCTTTTCCTCCTCACTTCACCACACACCACCATCACCATCATGCTCACTGCCACCACCGTTATCATCATCTATCACCACCACCACCGAACAACACCACCCCCATCAACCACCACGAGAACTTCCACCGCCGTCGCGTGGCCGGCCCCCGCCGTCGTGCCCCCTCCCCCCGCCGACGACCGCCATCGTGCGCCGCGAGCGAGCGCAGCAGCAGCCGCAGCTGCAGCAAGCAGCTGCAACAGCAGCATGGGCGGCAGCAGCAGCTGCCACCGCCGCCGTCGCCGTCGCGCACGGCCACCGGCCACCCCCCTCGGTCGGGCACACCCCTAGGCGACCACCTCATGGCCATCCTCCTCTTCCCCGACGTGCCACATACCCTATTCGTGCGTTTCGTACGAAATTCCGGCGTGACGCGCGCGGGATCAAACTCAGAATTGTATTTTGGGACAGCAACTTCGTACACGGTTTTCGAGAAATTCGACCGTTGGATCGGCAAACTCTTTGCTCCGTCACAGTCTCGGTATATAGCTATTCACTCTCTTCAAGTTTCGTCCGTTAATTTCGTCATTTGATACATCAAATCTGGCCACCAAGTTGACGCTTTAAATTGTTATTTTTGGACAGTTTTGTGGAGCCGACTTCGTCAGCTCGTAACTCCGCCGTCGCAGCTCCGGTTGGCACGCTACCAGTTCCTGTACGCAGCTGGTATAACCCTCTTCCTGTCCCTTAAGTTTTGTTTCATTGTAAGCACGTTTGGTTGGTCGAATTCGACGCCAAAGTTGGCCGTCCGAATTCTTAATTTTGCACTTGTTAAATTCCATTTTTGAACCCGGGACTTCGGATTCAATTTCTGACACCACCAGTAGACTTGTGGCGTCGTTCTGGCACATTTTTATATAAAGTTTGCTTGATTTGGAGAACGTGAGCCCTGGCACGCATTTCGGTGTAAAGCGGATTCCACATTCCGAGTCAACGGGTTACTTTGAGATCGGCTCATCGGAATCCAATTTCGGATATACCATTGAGTTTGTATCATCATTCTGGACTCGTTGACATATAATTTGCTGAGTTTTGAAGACATTTATTCCGGCACGCATTTCGGTGCAAACTGGATTCTAAATGTCCGCGTCAACGTGTCATTTTGAGATCGGCTCATCGGAATCCAGTTCCGAATATACCGTTGAGTTTGTGTCATCATTCTGACTCGTTGACATACACTTTGTTAGATTTAGTGGACTTTGGCTTCGACACGCATTTTTGTGCAAATCGGATACCAATATCCAGGTCAACGGACCATTTTGTGATCGGGTCATCAGAATTCCATTTCGGACATACCGTTGGGTTCGTATCATCATTCTGGATTCGTGGACATATAATTGGCTAGGTTTTGTAGACTTCTATTCTGTCACATTTTTCAGTGCAAAGTGTATCCAACGGCGGACATCATTTTGACCCGAAATTACCGTTTTGTCCCTGTATCCAAATTGGACTTATGGGTAGGCTATTCTAGCTAATTTGACCATTCTTGACATGCTGGTGATATTTATTTTATCATCCGACAACATTTGTAGATTTTTGCTTATGTATCATCCTTAATTTGTAATTAATTATTATTATTAGTGTATATATTTATATGTTTGGTTTTTGTAAAACTATAAAGTGATCCTTGTGTTTCTAAGGACCCTAAGTGTTGGTTTAGATATAATATCACCCCATATTAGACTTTTATCACTAGTGTAATCTTAATCATAACTTAGAGGCTGAGTTTGTATATCATTATTGACAGGACACAGGACATCTGTATCTTCATATTCTTATTCTTGCTTTGCTCGAGGCAAGTACCCCTACAATCTTATTTACTGCGTATAACAATAAATTGTGATTAAATCATGTTAAAATACTGCTTTCTGGATAACTGCAAGTCATATCTTCATATGCTTCTTACTGGTTCTCAGTACATGTCATGCTTTATACTGGTTTGAGTATCCACCATGTTTTATACTGCTCTCAGTACCTACCATGTTTATACTGCTCCCAGTATCTTTCACATGTTTTATACTGTTCTCGTATCACTCACATGTTAATAAAAACGGGTAATGGGGAATCTGTTAGGAGAGTACATGATCATGTCCCCCTTCTCCGTATGTATTTACCGAGCATTGTTACACTCTATATGTAACTTTGTCGTATGTTCTGGTTCCGCATTTGTGTATGGATATACACCGATGTCGTTATGTGTACGTATGTACACATCAGAAAATTGATATGTACCACTGTACATCCTATATACCTATTGACCGATCACGTACATGCTACAGTTTTAAACTTTAAAACGAATATATATTGCCATGATAAAATGTATCTAAAACTGGATAAATCAAGATATACCATGATTACGTTATTTTATCTTTTTTCCATCAAATGATCAGTATTATATGTTTGTAGTACAAGTACTTGCTCCCGTCCTGACAGGATAACGTTGTAGGTTCACTTTCCGAGGAGAAAATGCTATGTGTTACATATTATGGTACTGCATTGAGGACCTGGCCTTAGCTCCAGAAAAGGCCCCAGTGGGGAACCTTGCTTAGATATCTTTCATGTGTTTTGAGACTTAGACTTTGGTTTGAACTTATATTTGGATACTGGACTTTGTCTCCAGTTAGATACTTTGGAAGTGTATTATTAAGTCTGTGCTTATTTTACTTTCGCTTATAGATGCTTTTTTGTGATGAACCTTTAAATGTGATATTAGAACTGTTAGCAGCTTAGATCCTTTATTGTCTATTCTTAGAACAGCTTACTACGCTTTAACCAAGCGTAGGCTGGACATGGCTCGGCCCGGCCCAACAATTTGGGTAACGGGTCGTGACAGTAGGGATTATTTTCCTGGCTTAATTCTGGTGATCTTGTTTGCTGTAGTTTTTGCTTTTGGGAGTTGGTATTATTGTGAGGTAATTATGGTTGACTTTCTGGTTTGGGATAGTTATTTTTGGATCAGTACCGCCCTGTGGCTGGGTTGTCCTAGTTACAGAGGAGATGCTGCCCAAATTTTTGGTAAAATATTTCAAAAATAATAGTATTAAATTTGGTAATTTAAAATCTATTTTTCGGTTTTGCAAACGGTTTACAAAAATTGGTTTTAGAATGGTTTTAAGTGTTAGATTTTGTAAATATTTGTATCCCTGTTAGGCGACGACCGTATCGGTCGGATGAGCCTCGGCGAAATGCAAACGCTACAGAACCTTTCTGTACGTTGAGGTGTTAGCCAGCAACGTGATATTTCATGACCAAGTCTGAGACTTACCCTATTCATACTTTTATAATTTAATTATTTAGAACTTGTTACTGGGTATTTTCGTATTTCGAGTGCAGGGCATTCGTGCCTCCTGAATGGACCGCTTTCCGGCGTTCAGAGCTCACCAGCAGCTTTTTATTATTTAATTAATTTATGTAATAAGTTGTAAGGGCATAAGCCCAGTTTTCTATTTATTTTCTGTGACCTTGTATAGCATAGCTTTTTGGTTATTTTCTGGTTTGTTGGTTTTGTCGTTAGACGCGTAAAATATTAAAAAGAATATTTATTTTGGTATAAAAGATTAATAAGTTTTCTCACATTAAGTAAATGGTAAAAAAAATTACAAGTTTGTAAGTTAACAAAAATTTACATTTTTCTCATTTAAAGAAAAACCTAATTTTATATATATATATATATATATATATATATATATATATACATATATATATATATATATATATATATATATATATATATATATATATATATATATATATATATATATATATATATTACTAAAAAAATATAAAGTTTTGCTAATTAACCTGGAAATTCTATTTTCCCAATAAAGGTTAAATTGACTTTTACTTCGCTAATTGATAGTGATTGTAGCTCGCGACGAAAAATGTGATCCGGTAGTATATTCGTTAAACAACTTAAAACTGGACTAGGACCTACTTTTAGAGATTGTAACTAGCACACTTAGAAATGGCTTATCTATGATTCTAAGTCAGGATTCTCAACTGTAGGAATTTGAGGACGTAACTGACTTCCTCTCCGGTACCGACACCTCAATCCAGTCAATAGCAAAGGCAAGTACGGTTATGTTATCTCGCAATTTAATTAGTAATTATTATCTTGCATGCTTAAACCACATTGCTATACAGAACTCTCTCCCAGAGTTCAAATATTGATTGTGGGATATTGGGGGAGTAGTGTAGTACTTATGACCAATACCTTCATATTGCATAATTGTGCAAGCTTACCCCTCTTACACATGGGGATAAGCCGTATCGCATCGCTAGGATGCTATTGTATAACCCAAGCCGGTCATATACATTACCTATTCAAATCACATTGTTTTCAAATATTGAATTGCTGGAAAAATTGCTGGAAAATATTGTTCAAGTATTTCAAACTGTTTAAAATTGTAAATTTTCGTTACTATTTGAACTGTTAGATATATATAATTGTACTTTGCTCCTTTTCTGACTGGACCCCCCCCCCAATAGGTGACATTGATGATGCTGAGCTATTGTTCAATAGCTATTATGATCCCGTGTTGTACCCTGCGGTGCTTCCAGAGTCTCACTTAGAAGACGCTGATCCCGAGGCCGATGAGCCGGCCATTTAGCTAGTTGATTTTCATTTTTCTCTATGTTAGAGTTGCAGACTTTTTATTTCAGTATTTCAGTTTCAGTTGTACTTTCAATTGTTGAACAAAAGTTTTAAATGTTCGTAATATTAAAGTTGTGACAAATATAATTGTTGTTGAGATTACCTACATATAGAAAACAGCTTACTGCCGCCGTCTCACAATGGTGTAGGCTGGGCATGATCCGATTCGACCCAACAATTTGGGATCGGGTCGTGACAAATCCTAATCTCTATAACTCAGATAAAATTACAAGATTAACAAAAACTAATATTGAACCCTTTGTCCTAATAGGTTCAACCCCTTCACCACACTCAAGAAGAAAAGAAAGAAATTACAATTGAAATCGCTCACCAACCCATAGCAATCTCCCTAACCGAAGTTGACGACCCCTCGATTAGATCTCTTCTTCCTTCTGTCTTGGATGGCGAAGTCCTAAGAGCAAGTGCGGAACTTTCTCTTAGATTTTCTGTGGACGAACACCTCGAATCTCCACTTTTGTGTTGTACTTTGTGCCTCCACCCTCACCCCATATATATAGGATGAGAAAAACCTATTTTAGGTCATAATAGAATTTCTTAAATAGGAAGCCCTCAAATAAGAATCATACTACACCTAAAATAGCCCATCAACATCCTATTTTAGATTATAATAGGATCTCTTAAATAGGATAACCTCAAATAAGAATCCTATTATATTTAAAATAGCCTAGCACTAATTATGGACATCCAAATCAAATTAAATCAAATATTTAATCAGATTTGGACTCCATAAATATGCTATTACCAAATTCAGACTGAACTTTAACACAATAAAGCACTAAGAATAGGTTACAAACTGACCACAAGAAAATAAAAATTAAATACAACAACAAATAGTAGAAGTGTTCTTCTCTTTACGCTCGCAGATGCTACAATGAGATAGAAGAAAGAGAAAAATAAAACACAAAAGAAACTCGTTGCTCGGGTGAACAAGGTCACCGGTGCTCAAAGCAATATTCGTCCTATCTGCGATGTGCTCCTAGGAACTAGCAACTTCTACCAATAACTTTTGTAACGCTCTTAATCACTCTTGGAAGAACATGGAACTCAAATTTGATGCTGGCGTATAGGCTTTCTGTGAGCACGCGGACTCCAGCACTTTCTTTTTCCAACAATTGAATGGGGAGATAGAGAGAGAGAGAGAGAGTTTCTCTATTTATAGAGAAGACCAGCACCTATGTGTGCATGTAGTTGCACATACGCGCATACGCACTACACGACCAGACCCCACGAAATCTGGGTCCTAGAGTCCTATGCGCAATACAGCAGCGTATTGCACACTGACAGCGCAACTTTGTGCCCTTCGCCTGAGTTCGAGTTAGGGGCTTAGCTCCTATGGATTCCCAAAGTGAATGACAAAACAAAGGTTTATTCCTTGTAATTTAAACTTAACCCTCTAGGAAAATCAACCCACATGAATCACCTCACACCATGTGTATACTCCAATACAAGCATAGCTATATACTTAGATATACACCATGCTGGTTTTCCAATGTAGTACAAAAAGTTCCTAAAGGCAAGTGAAAACACGAACATCTTGTGAGGCGCTTCTTTATGTCTTAGAAGGTCACCTACGATCCTGACTGTAGTGTCCCATCCCTACATCGTGCTCCGTTTCTGTCTACGGGGTGCGCGAGAAAGGAACATTGTCGCTACCGATTGAGTCGGGACCGATAGATCGGAATCGGCTGAATCGTTCAAACGGGAACGAATGAATTAAAATCATTTTCTCATTATGGAAAGGCTTCTTTGGAATTGAGTTCTATATTCAGCGGATTGTGCCTCAAGGATTGGCTCTGCGGCTGAGTCGGGAGAGACCTCCCGTTGCTCTGGTTTTTCATGCCGCACTTGCTTTGGCTTTGGTTTTTGTGAATGCGTTTTCGTGAATGTTTTCGATGGTTTCCATAGCTTGTGTTTTCGAGGTCGCATTCTTATCGAATTCCTTGAATAATGCAGTATTCTAATCAGTTGCTTATGCGATTTCAGGTGATCGCATAGGCGACGTCAGTGCAGCCAACCAGTCCCTCGCCTGAAGCAAAGACTAAGGTGAGTGGCTGACCTTCTTCGCCTCGATTCTCTGTTTCAAAATCAATATGAAACACAAAAGAAATATTTGTCGCCATAGTGTAGAATCAATGAAATCATGTCACGATTCTTTACGTAATACTTGCTATCGAACTGCTTTACCAAAAAAACTGATGCATGCTATTTCATGCCTTATTTACTTAGCCTATGCAAACCAAAGGATGAATCGATTAACGTTTATCGCAACGATACGGCTAAAGTGCATAAATGACTAAGATCAAAGAAAGGGATAGTTTTACACCTAAAAGAGAAAGTTAAAGGTTCTAGTAAAAAGATAGAATATTTCAAGAATTTGCAAAAACGGTCATTGGACAACTCATGCATAAGGTATAGTTTCCTCGAATGGTTGCCAAGGCCAAGGAACCGATTCGGCCCGGGAGGAACGAGTTGTAGCAAGCGCCAGCCTTGAATCGGCGTGGGTGATTCGGAAACTTTTGCATAGGGCTCGCTACCCGCAGCGAAAGGGTCACCGTCTAACCCAGCTATAGTCCATGATGGCTTAACATTGCCAGTGACCCTCACACCCTTTCACAGCATGAATCAATGCACGTAACACGGAATAAAGTTGGATAATTGCTTGCCTCAAAATATATTAATATGCAAATCGATCAGGATGGTTAGAAAGATCACAAAATAGCTAGCTAACATGTTTTATAAAATTGCTTGAACCAAATACAGAGCTTGGGTTTAATTAGCCACTTGCCAGTACATGTGATCGTACTGACCCTCGTACTTTGCAGGTGACAGGAACCAGGAGGAACGCGCCAGCTAGCTAGGCGACGTTTCGTGCTTTTGAAGCTTCGACCGCGCGTCGAAGACCTCACCGCTGAATTTTAAAGACTCTCTACCAGTCCAAAAAATATGTCTTGGCATCCCTCCAATCCAAGTAGCTGGAATACTTTTGTTGTAAATGAGGGATGTATGTATGGAACGGTTATCTCATCGACACTTCTTTTGTAATTGAGTCATGTTGTAAAGCCCGCGCGGCACGATTGTAATGGAGTCCGTAAATGATGTCTATTATCAATAAAATAAAAAGTTTTCGGTCTCAATGTGCTATTCAATTTGTCTGCGCTCACTCTCTTAGATGTTGTGTTTCGGATTACCTTATGACTATGCCGTGTGCGATCGTAAATTAGGTTCGCACGACATCACGCCCGGGGGACGACTATCGATTCTACGGAATCGGGGCATGACATAATGGTATCAAAGTACGGCTTTATGTCATTGGCCTCCAGTGTCGAGTTTCTAGTCCCAAACTGTTGACCTCATGTCGATGAGATGAGTTGTTCCATACGTTGAACCCAGGACATTTTCTGAAACTAATGAGAGTTGCCTTTCTTTTTCCTACAGTTGCGGAACCTCGGCCAGAGGACGAGGCGAACGCTTCTAGCGGCTCGAGTAGTTTCGGGCCCGAGCATTCCGTCAACCCAATGGGGATGATGCCTACTATAGCCGAATCTTCTGGCGACCTAATACAACGGATGTTGCTGTAGAAGCATGGAATTTCACAGCCAGAAAGCCCATGCGCCAGGCACTATATGCGCCAGAACTCAGACAGCAAAATCAAATAAGCCATTCGAAGAAGGACTTTTTATTTATATATAAAAGTCTATTACATGGCTAGAAAAGGTTGTACAAAGGAGAATTTCTACAAAAGAAAGATCCTAGATCTACAGCCAGCGGCCACCATGCGCCTCCAGATAGGCGCAGCGGCCACCATGCGCCTCCAGATAGGCGCAGCAACCACCATGCGCCTCCAGATAGGCGCAGCAACCACCATGCGCCTTCCGATAGGCGCAGCAATCACCATGCGCTGTCAGTTAGGCGCAGCAGTCACCATGCGCTGTCAGTTAGGCGCAGCAGTCACCATGCGCTGTCAGTTAGGCGCAGCAGATGCCATGCGCCTCCAGCCAGGCGCATCCCACCATCTCTTCAGCAGCTCAGTTATGTGCATCCAGCTCAGTTATGTGCATCCCTTCAGCAGCTCAGTTATGTGCTGCTCTTCCAGCCAGGGTCACCTGATAAGTGCTTCGATTACACAAAGCATTTAACCCTCTGGCTGGAACCAAGGAAAAGAAGAGCACGACAAAGCTGTGGCCAGGGGAGGCTTCGAAAGAGCCTCCAAAGGCCAAGGAAGACCGTGATCGAAATCATGGCACAAGGAGCTTTCAATACAATCAAAGTGGGCGGCACCCACTTTGAAGGAAGAGAGAACCTAGCACCTCCATTTCGATCTACGGCTCTTCCGGAACAACGGAGACGAGGCCCGAACATCCTTATCTTTGGATGCAACAGGCACCTTCCGCCTGCCTCAGAAGCCCTCGAATCCGTCTTTTGGATGTAACAGTCACCTTCAAGTGCATCGAAGACAACACGACGTCTCATCTTCACCCTCGGGAGCACTTCGTCAACAGAATGCACCCGCATATCCAAGTTCATGTTGGAATTACGAGAGAGAACGAGGAGCAAACCTTCTCTCCATGCCACTATTTATAGGCCGGGCAAATCAAACCCATACGCCAAGTGGATGACTCTCCGAATTCTGTGCAATAAATTTGCATTAAATGAATAAACCGGACGCCTCGAATTCAGCCAAACGGCTATTTATAGCACTCGAGGAGCGAGACAGCCGCGTCATTAAAGGACATGTCGGATGCGCCAGCCAAACAACGCATCACACGGACGCGCCCTCCAGCATCAGGCGCATCACACAGACGTGCCCTACAGTACCCGGCACATCACAGGGGATGCGCCCCCCCTCACATCTCCATGCCGAGTGGAACACCAACCAATGTGCCCACTCAGCTGTCCATCGAACGTCACAAACATTAAATGCCGAACTGACACCAGAGTTGGCAGCACGCTTCCCAAAGTCTGAACAGTTGACAGCTTTTTCAGAGAACGAAGCGTCGGCAACGTCAGCATCATCATGACTCTATTCCGACAGCTACTGCCACATGGCCATCCGCATGCGCCTCTACGGCCATGCGTCCAAATCGCTATGCGCCTCTACGGCCATGCGTCCAAACTAGCATGCACCTCAAAAGCCATGCGCCTCAGACCCTTCACTGATCCCTAAAGACAGAAGAAGAGTCTCCAGTTGAGGCTTTGCATGCGCCTCAAAAGCCATGCGCCCCAGACTGATCTCTGATCCCGAAAGACAGAAGGAAAGTTGCCTGCATGTGCCTCAAAAGCCATGCGCTCTAAACGGTTTGTAACCCCTAAAGGTTATGAGCCGCAGCCTCCTCCTGCGCCCAATCAAGGCGCAGCTCACCAGATTACTTCCCTCCACCAAATCCGAGATCTTCGAGCCATGGGTCGATGACACATGTCCTTTGACTCAACTCGTCCAAGATTTCAGCAACAGAAAGATCTTCTCCTCTGCTACGTGCCGGCTTACAACAGCAGTATGAAGAGTTCTCCCCCTCAATCAGGGCGTATCATCTACGCGCCTCCATCAGCAACCTCCACGTGGCGTCCCCACACCGGCGTATCCCACATGCGCGCATGAGCAGCCAGCCTGCAAATCTATAAATAGAAGGATCGTCTCCTTCACACACACAGAATCCACAACAAACATACAAGGAATCATCAGAGAGGCAGATACAGATACTCAACGTCTTCCTCCTCTCAGCAAGCTCCAGCACCCAGAGCAATCTACACCTTCAGAGAACCGATAACCGTCGTCAGCCCGTCAACGGAGTCAACGCATTACCACTCGCTCCATTGGCACTAAAGACCCAGCTTAAACAAAAGTGTACTCCTAGGACTACATCTAAGTCCTACATTGTAACACTGTTCTGTTTGTATTAAAGTTTTCAATCAAACAATTTTAATGGCAAACAAGCTGGCGACTCTACTGGGGACTTCTTTCTCCTCTTCCGAGAAAGTCGTATCACAGGCCGACGACGTGAAGGTGGGCTCCTCCCACAAGACGTTGGTCGTGCGCCTCAATCAACAGACGTACGAGGAGTTCATTTCTGAAGGAAGTGCGAGTCCTTCGAAGCGGCTGCCAAAGCCGAAGAAGATCCGCACGGCCTGGGTGCGCAAGGTCGACGCCTCGGGCACCACCACTGAAGGGGATACAGCAATCCAGCCTTCCCTTCCTGCTGACGTTCTCAGCAACCAAGGTGCGCCCGTCGATGCGGCGCATCTCATGGGGAAGCGTGCGGCCGACCACGTTCCCCAGCTATCTCCCTCTCAGGCGAGAAAGATGCATCGACGGAGCAGGGGCGCAGCCAATGCCCCGCGCATCACCTCTGATGCGCCACAAAAAGCCTCTGTCTTTGACAGACTCACTCGCTGTAATGGCGAAGAGAAGTTGGATGCTGAGTACTATGCGCCCCAGCGGGCTAGTACGAAGAAATCTAAGGCGGCACGGGCCATGCGCCATAAAAGTGCTATGCCAGCAGCAAGCCAGAGGCACGCGCTTACAATCACGCGCGCTACCGATGGCAAGCTGTACAAGGTTGACTCAGGTGCTTCTGTACCAACAACGAGTCGACCTTCAAAGTCCTCATCTCGCTTGGACGCATCTACTGCGTGCACAACCAAGTCGAGTAAGGCAAACTCGATGGTCTTGAACTCCCGTGCCTCCTCTGGTTGTGCGTTTGAGGTTCGTTGAAGTCACTTCAAATGTTGTGGTTCCCCCACTACTGATCGTGATGCCTGCTTGGTATTAGATCAGGGGGCGCAGCACTCACCTGACCACCCCGGCGTTTGGCCTTGCCATACGTCTGAAGGGGGTGTGAAGGCACTACTCTCCTCCAATAACCTGTGCAACGTGATCACTCACAAGCGCCGGTCAGGAGAGTCGACCAACAAGCACGATGCGCCTCTCACAGGGCATACTTGTGCGATGGTCACCATCAACTGCTGTTGCAAGGCGGCAGCTCCACCAAGACAGTCGGTCTTCCAACGGCTGCAATCATCGATACTTCTCCGACGTCGCCTTGGGACGAAGGTGTCAACAGAAGATGAACCAAAGGTTGCTTCATGCAACGTGATCTCCAACTCCTCATCAATCCGGAGGCCGACTGCCAATTCCTCGTCCTCATCCAAAAGCCAGCCGAGAAAAAACAAGGCAGCTGTCTCGACCTCTGGAGTGTTTGAAGGCACTCGGTCGAGGAAGAAGTTCTTGGAGGAAGCCGGGGGTAGCTAGACCCTTGTCGAGCCTCCTTCCGAAGACGAAGATGTCCAAAGCACAGCTGCGGCGGATCTTCATCATCAAGGCGAGGCTAGTCTCCCTGAAGCTCCTCAAAATGAGGATGTCCTCCAGGACACCGCCAGGGGTAGTTCTGGAAACGAAGAGGTCCTTCAAGACGGAGTTGAGGGCAATCAGACCCTTGCAGATGCGTCTATTGAAGATGAACTCCAGAATGTGGCTGGGGGTGGCCAAACACCAGGAGAAGTAACTCCCCCGCATGAGAGTGAGGCCGAAAGCGAAGCCTCAACCCATCCATCCACTCCTGGCCGTGTCAGGACAGTATACATGGCTGGGGATGATGTCGAGTCTGATGCGCTGTCACAGGACATAGTCCAGCGCATAGACTCATTAGAGGGAGGTCTCAAAACCCTCTCTACCTCTATGCAAGCACTGACTCAAGCAGTGTTTGAGATGCGATCGGCCTTGATCAGGACACCTTCAACTGGTCCTGACCCAGGAGCTAATGGGGAGTCGAGTGTGCCCCTCCAACGGACGCCCTCGGATACAGAAGCACCTCGGAGCCCTCAAACGCTCCAATCCAGATGGTACCTCCTTCCCCGACTCCTAGCTCTACGGAGGATGTAGTCGAAATGATCAAAGACCTGCGGAAGTGCTTTGAGTCCAAGAACAGGCAAGAGGAACGCCAGAAGATGGGCATTCCCCAGCCTTATCCCCTCGAGTGGAACAAGGTGGTTTATCCCCCAAAGTATAAACCACAAACACTCACCCCATACGACGGGAAGAACTCTCCGCGACGGTACCTGACGTACTTCCAGTCACAGACAGGGCATCTTCCAAAGGAGGACGCGCTCCTCACCAGTATCTTTGTCGGGGCCCTGAAAGGGGTGGCGTATGACTGGTACTGCAGTCTCCCCGACAATTCCATATCGTCCTTCGACGACCTGACGCACTTCTTCCTCGACCGCTTCTATGACGGCGGAAAAGACATGACGATGGCGTCTCTCATAGAGATACGCCAGAAGGAAAAGGAAACGGTTCGGGTGTTCATCGAACGCTTCCGACAGGCCTGCTTCAGGCTACCTCCAGGCATGCCAGAACATGCGCTCCTCTCCGCTTGCAGCATGAACATGTTGCCCGCAGTGAAACTCTGGCTCAACTCTACTCCCCCTCCTGACTGGAGCTCCCTGAACATCGAAGCTGAAGCTGCAGAAAAGAAGGCGGCCAATGCACGTCTTCTGGGTGTCAGCTTCCCCGCCTTCGACGATAAGGGGAAAAAGTCCGCAGCTAACAGCTCCGGACAAGAAGCAAAGGGGAAACAGGCATTGACTGTTAATGCCTCGAAAGGTGCATCTGCGCCTACTCAGAAACCTCCACTGGCACCGAGACCCAAGGAGGTTTATTCATTCAATGATGACGACACCCTGCAACTTTTTGAGATACTGAAGCAGGGTGACAAGATCAAACTACCGGACCCAAAACGGCCCGATGAAGTCGGGAAAGTGGACAACCCGAGGTACTGTCACTACCATCGGTTTGTCGGACATCCGACCAAGGACTGTTACGTCCTCAAGAATTACATCCAGCGCATGATCAATGCGAATGTAATCTCTGTCGACTATAAAGAGAAGACAGTGTCAGCCAATGTGGTTTCGCTTCAGTTCGGCACCTTGCCGCCAACTACCACACAAGATGGCGTCGTCCCCATCCCTAAGGCGACAATAGAGGTGGTAAACTTACCACCTACCCGTGACAATGTGAGTGCACTCACCCCGCTCACCACATCTCGAGGAGAGGTCCTCTGGGTTCACCCTGACCTCGTCTCCGAGGTGACTCAATCGGAGGTACGCCCTACCTCCAAATCAAAAGGCAGGAAGATCAAGTCTTGTCGCACCGTCTCTTCTTCAATAGAAGAGGCACTTTCTGTGCAAACACGTGCACAACAGAACTCCCAGTTCGACGAAGCCGCCGCCGAGGTGGTGCCTCCTAGCACCATCCCTGAGGAGGGTCCATCTAAGCCCTCAGCAGCCAATAAGCAGAAGCAGGTGGAGGCCCGTTTTGACAGACCTCTACGAAAGGAGAATGCTTCGGGGCTGTCCAAGCCTCACAACTTCGACATTCTGGCACAACTAGCCAGTACACCTGCACGCCTGTCTTTGTTCGAGCTCCTGCGTCTTTCTAAAGACTCCCGAGAAGCTCTCTGCGAAGCTCTGAAGGACGCTGAATCCTTTCTCAGTCAGGTCAAGTAGCCTGAAGACCTCCCAACTACTTGTGCGCATTGTCATTACGCGGATGAAGTTATCCCAAACATAACTTTCACCCAACAAGACATGCTGCTCAAGCATCACCGACATAACCGACCGCTGTATTACACAGGGTACATTGGCTCGGTCAAGGTGAGCCGGATTCAGATCGATCCTGGGTCTTCCCTAAGCATCATCCCTAAGGCGCTGCTATCTAAGCTGGGGATCCCGATGTACCGGCTGGCGCCCTCCAATACAACCATCAGTGGCTTCAATGCTAGCAAGAGCGAGCCACTGGGCAAGATCCGACTGAAGTGCCACATTGGCAGCCTTAAAACTGAGGTGACTTGTTATGTGGTAGATGCTGAAGTCAACTACAATATCCTGCTCGGTCGACCATGGCTACACGAGTACATGGTGGTGCCCTTCACGCTGCACCAGTGCATGAAGTATGTATCCACTAATGGCGTCATCCGGACGGAGTTTGCAGACATCGATCCTTTCAAAGGGATTGAAGCCTACTTCACCGATTCCGACTTGTACAAACCCATTGACGAGGAGGAAGCCAACGACGCTGATGATGAGGCAGAGACGGCAACAGAGCCGGACATGGAGCCTGAGACGACTCCCGACGCCCCCTTGAAAATCCGACTGAAGGGGAAACCATCCCAGAAGGCGCCTCCAATGAGCATCAAGCTATCAGGAAAAGCGCCGGCTTGCGAAGCACCCCTGAAGATACGCCTCAAGGGAAAGCCACCTCGAACATCGGCTCCCCTGGTGGCAAAATTACAAGGGAAGGCACCACTCACCGGAGGCGCAGCCGAGGCGCCTCTCAAAGTGCGTCTCAAGGGCAAGCCGCCGCAGTCATCCAAGGTATCAGAGAAGGCTCATATAACCCTCTCAGACCCCGGAATCAAAGCTGTGGTGGACTCTACTAGTCTGCCCCCAGTTCTTACAGACGAGGAGCTTGGTGAATATATCTCGGCTGACGTAGAGGCACCCTCCTTTGACAATGTAATCCCACGGGATAAGATCTCGTATTTTATCAATAATAGAGTGTCTTTTAATTATTCTTGTCTTCCACACTGGAATGCCATGTATACATTAGATAACGCTCTACGGTCGTTGCAAACACAAATAACGACCATCCATCATAATCGAGTAGTCCCGTCTCAAGGGGTCTTCATAGTCCCTCCACGGAGCCGAGACAAAGGCACCATCATCTCGGGCAAAGTCGAGCGTCATCAGGACCTCCCGTCAATCGAGCCCAAACCTGATGCCGGCAGAGTACAAGTCTATCGGTACACAGATACGGCAAAGCACATCATCCAAAAGATGGGCTACGACCTGAAAAGCAACAAAGGCTTAAACTACGGCAAGGGTCGGCATCTTCCTGTCCGACTTTTGATGCCCAATGGAAAGCCACATGACTACTATAATCGGACTCGACGGGGGTTAGGCTATGTCACGCCACCATCAACCCCAGAGAGTTCAGATGCAGAAGACGTAGAACATTTCCACTCGTCCGAAGCATCGACTTGGGATTCCGATACCAGCATCGGATCAGTCTTCAGGAAAGTGCTGTCAGCTAACGTGACGTCAGCACAACCTCAAAAAGATGAAGGCGAAGACCAAGCGCCGGAACCCTTCGAAGAAGAACCCTGGGCCCAATGCCTAGGAGAACAATGGAAATCTCGTTTTGAGTTACGCGAACCTCCCACCGAAGACGAAGTCGAGCAGATCGACCTCGAGTATGGGTCTTCTTCCAAACCCATCTTCATCAGTAAAAGCCTAGAAGGAGAAGACCGAGAATCTTTAATCTAACTGGCTAAAGAGTATATCGACGTCTTCGTCTGGAGCTATGAAGACATGCCGGGACTCGACCCACAGATCGTAATGCATAGGTTGAACATCTTACCTGATGCCAAACCTATCAAACAACAACAGCGACGCTTCCGTCCAGACATCATGAATGCCATCGATCAGGAGGTAGACAAACTCTTGACCAACGGCTTCATCCGTAAGGAACAACACCCGGATTGGGTAGCCAACGTCGTTCCTGTCACCAAAAAGAACGGAAAGATACGAGTCTGTATCGACTTCAGGGATCTCAACTCTGCTTGCCCGAAGGACGAATTCCCGCTTCCAATCACTGATGTGATGATCGACAACACATGTGGCTTTGAGCACATGTCCTTCATGGACGGGTATTCAGGCTACAATCAAATCAAGATGTTCCCCGATGACGCGAAACACACGTCATTCAGGACTCCAAAGGGTATTTTCTGCTACACAGTAATGCCCTTCGGCTTGAAGAACGCCGGTGCGACATACCAGCGAGCTATGAGCACCATCTTCCGTCAACATCTTCGCAAGACAGTCGAATGCTATGTTGACGACATCGCAGTCAAGAGCCGCCTCAAAGGAGATCACCTACAGGACCTGAAGACGGTCTTCGATCTCATGCGGGCACATCAACTCAAAATGAACCCCGCTAAATCCTTTCTGGGGGTTTCTAGCGGCAAATTCTTGGGCTTTGTCATCATAGCGAAAGGCATTCATGTTGATCCTGAGAAGACCAAAGCCATCCTCAACATGGACCCTCCGAAGAACCTTCGAGAACTTCGGGGCCTACAGGGATGTCTGGCATATATCCGGAGGTTCATAGCAAACCTCTCCGGTAGATGTCAACCCTTTACTCAGCTCATAAAGAAGGGAGTCTCTTACGTCTGGACAGAGGAGTGCCAAAAGGCTTTCGACGACATCAAGGCTTACTTAACAAGCCCACCAGTCCTGGTAGCGCCAGTCGCTGGCAAACCATTTCTCCTCTACGTTCGTGCCATGGATCATTCTCTTGGCACTCTGCTGGCTCAAAACAGCGATACAGGCTTCAAGCAAGCAATCTACTGCCTCAGTCGAACACTCATCGGGGCCGAACACCGGTACAACCCCGTCGAAAAGGAGTGCTTGGCTTTGGTGTTTGCCATCCAGAAGACTCGTCATTATGTCTCGGGTCAGACAATTCATGTCATTTCTCGAGTCAATCCGCTTAGAGTCCTCATGACAAAGCCAGGATCATTGAACTCCCGACTGGCTACATGGGCAATCCTGCTAACACCGTACAACATGGTGTTTGTTCCGCAAAAGGCTGTCAAGGGTCAAGCTCTGGCTGACTTTTTAGCTGCACACCCCATCCCAGAATCCTCAAAACTCTATGAAGATATCCCGGATGAGGTCCAAGAATCCAACGTCACCGAAGGAAGCTCCGTTTGGCGGATGTTCTTCGATGGCGCTTCGAGAACAGGCCCCAAAGGCCAAATCATCGCAGGAGTGGGGGTAGTCTTAGTCTCCCCCGATCAGCTGGTCATCCAGCGTGCGTATTCTCTTTCGAAGCCGTGCTCCAACAACGTTGCCGAGTACAACGTACTCGTCATGGGACTCCAGCTCGCACAATAGCTGGGGGTCGACCATCTGGAAGCCTACGGTGACTCAAAACTCGTCGTAAACTAGGTTCGGGGACAATACTAGGTTCGCCATGAAGATTTAATCCCTTATCATGAAGTCGCGTTGAACATCATTTCAACCTTCATCGGGTTCTTCATCGAACATGTCCCCCGTTTATAAAACTTGGAGGCCGATGCTCTGGCTGGCCTTGCAGCCTCATTGGCAGCGCCCCTTGGGACTCAACACTATGTCACGGTGACTGGCCGAGACCTAATTTGTCCCAGAAACAACCTGTGCTTGCAAGTGGCCCACGCCATGCCGACGAACACTGGGGTTAATGTCCGAGACTGGAGGTTCCCGTTCATCGACTTCGCTGTCTACGGAATCCTTCCAGAGGACCCGAAGGAAGCCGTCTCAGTCAGGAGACGCTCTCTTCGATTCTACTACGATACAGCTACCAAAACGCTGTACCGATGATCCTTCGATGGGCTCCTCCTTCGATGCCTGTCCAACGAAGAAGCAGCCAAAGCTCTTCAAGAAGCTCATGACGGAACTTGTGGAGCTCATCAACCCGGTCCTAAGTTGCAAGATCGACTGCGACGTATGGGCTACTACTGGCCAACCATGGCTGTCGACGCTGTCGAATATGCTAAGAAGTGCCACGCGTGCCAACTTTATGCAGACTTCATACATACACCATCGGAGCCGCTACATCCTACAGTCGCCTCCTGGCCCTTCGAAGCCTGGGGCATGGACATTGTAGGGCCAATCACCCCTCCTTTATCGAGAGGACACCGTTTCATCCTGGCCATCACCGACTACTTCTCCAAATGGGCGAAAGCTGTTCTACTAGCAGAAGTAAAAAGCTCCAGGGTGGTCAGCTTTATCAAACACCATGTCATTTATCGTTTCAGAGTACCCCGGCGGATCATCCATGACAATGGTCCTCAGTTTATCAGCCACATTTTCAGCAGGTTCTGTGACAAAAATCGCATTCAGAACGTGGCCTCAACCGCCTACAATCCGGCAGCAAACGGATTGGCTGAGACATTCAACAAAACTATCGTTAGGCTGCTCAAAAAGGTCGTGTCATCCAACAAACGCGACTGGGACGAAAAGCTTGGCGAATGCCTTTGGGCCTACCGCACAACGGTACGGACCCCAACAGGCAACACCCCATTCTCCCTGGTCTACGGGAGCGAAGCAGTACTGCCTCTCGAGATACAGATACCTTCGCTCCGCGTAGCAATCACAAACAAACTCACAGAAGAGGACAATCAACGTCGTCGTCTGCGAAAACTGGAGGCACTTGACAAAAAGCGTCTCCTAGCTTAACAACGCATCGAGCTCTACCAAGCCTGTATATCACAGGCTTTCAACAAGAAGGTCAAACAGAGGACTTTCCAAGTTGGCGACCTGGTTTTAGCAGTCAGAAGACCAATGGTGTTGACCCACAAGACACCAGGAAAGTTCGAGCCCAAGTGGGAAGGACCTTTCATCATAGAGACGGTATACTCAAACGGTGCTTACCGCCTCGCCAAACCCAATGGGGACTTGTTCATGATGCCCATCAACGGCAAGTTCCTAAAGAAGTACTATTCTTGACATCCTCCAGACATGTACTTCCCCAAACAACCTCTTTCCACAAACTCATACGCTTCCGGAATCCAGCTGTTCCGTGGCATCTTCCAGTAGAAAGATAACCACGTCCATATTACCTCTGAGTTGTCTCTCTACACCCTACAAAGCAGAATCTTACACTTCGTAAGCCTACGCTACCCTTCATGTTTACCACGTCCACGTTACCTCTGAGTAAACATCTTGTACAAACAACCCCTGCGTTATTGTACATTGATCGCAGAACTTCCACGTCCATATAACCTCTGAGTTGTTCAGCGTATCCCCCAAGATCATTCCTACCACGTCCATAATACCTCTGAGTAGGGAGATTCTATCATTTCGAACCCAATGATTGCCATGTCCATATTACCTCTGAGCAAACATAATGGTTCCTTCAAACTTATTATCTGTACCTGAAAATCAAGGTGCGCAAAAGATAATAGGTCCACACAAATCATCAAGTTCATGACAACAAAAGATGAACACATCACAAAAAAAAGAGGTTGTAGACTTCTTTATTCTTCTGAAAAAAGGAGTACAAGAAGCTACATCATCCCCCAGTAAGGGTTGCAAAAGAACACAAAAGAAAAAGGGAAAAGCTATGGTCCCTGAATCTTCCCAGGATGGGCTGAGAGCTCCCTGACTCGAAGCTTTAAGTCGACTGCACGGGCCTCCACCGTCGTCAGGACTCGTCGCTCTGCTTCTTGGCGCATCAATTCAATGGCCCCAGCGGAAGTATCACTTGCATGCTTCTCATCAAGCTGTTGTCGTTGCTGCGCCAAGGCAAGAGTCCGCTGAGTAAAAGTCGCTTCATCCTTCTTGAATGCTGCATGTTCAGCCCGGACACGCTCGACCTCTAACTGGAGTCGGGCCCGTTGGTCTTCAAGGCGGCGCATTTGGGTGTCGATATCCGCGATATTAGCTTCCAATGCAGCTCGAGTTTCCACCGTCGTCTTCATGGACTGAGACAACTGCTCTACCGCAGCTTCAGTCTCAGCCACCTCGTGCTCCCAAACGCCCACGGTGGCCTGGTATGAAGACTCGATCTCGGCAATCAGCTTCCCCTTTTCCGTATCTATCAAGACAGAGAGGTCGTTTCGCTGGATGCGTTGAAGTTCCGCGAGCCGCTCATCCAGCTCAATCACTGAAGCCTCCAAAATTTCGGCCATGTGGTCGTGGCCTTGGTAAATACGAATCAGCTCGATGCAGGGCATTGCCAAAGCTTTTGCCGTCATAAAACTCCTGTTGGCATCCATCACAGCAGATACACCCTTCTGCAGCATTTTGTATACCCCCTCGACGAGGAATTTCACATACACGTCTGCATTCGCCAGGACCTGCGGCATCATCGCAGGAGTTGGAGGAGCTACTACAGTTTGCGGACCGGAAGAAGATCCGCCAACCTCAATCAGCGAGGCTTGAACCTCGGCATCAATAGGCTCTTCATCAACAGGGGCTGGACTGCTAGCCCGAGGAGCCGAAGCAACAGAAGGGGCCGGAACAGGCGTCGAGATGGTCCCCCAAGTAGAAGGAGCGACACAGGGTTCTACACCCTTACCCTTCTCAAGCCCGGAGGAACCACCGATGTCAACGGCCACCTCTTCTACCCCCAACGTCCTATCAACAGTTGGTACCTCCCTTGGCAGAAAAGGGAGATCATCACTTGTCTCTTGACCCGTCTCAGCGGTCGCGACCGAAAGACGGGTCTCATCATCAATAGGGACAGAATCTGTCGCTACCTCCTGAGCGGTAGCCGCCTCAACTTCCACGGTTGAAGCCGGGGTGGGACTCGGCAATGATACAGCCGACCTCCCCTCATCATGATAAAGAGGAGATTCAACCCTCTCCTCTGTCTCAACTACTTCTGTTGCCTCCGCAACAGGCTCTTGCAGCTCTGGAGCAACGTCATCGGAAGACGACGAACTCCATTCTTCTTCACCACCAGGAAACGGCGTGCTTGTTAAACCTTCGGCACTTGAAGCTTCCGTTCTGGCCTTTGCCGTCTCGGAAGCTGCTGCACCCTTAGTTTCCCTCCTGACATAATTCGGGGATACCGGAATCTCCACGTCAACAGCATCCTCCGGATCTTCCTCCATGGGAGACATCATGGTCGGCGGGATACGCACTTCAGACGAGCCCGCCGTCCCTTCTCGCCTGCTCCCACCTGACTTTGGGGTGCGAGGTTTTCTTTTTAACGGTTCCTACAAGAGAAGATGAAGCCTCGTAAATAGTGGAACCAAAATCAGATTATGTAGGACGCCTTTACCTCAGCGGACGTTGAATCCGATGACGCCGTCGGTGACGACGCCTTCTTCTGCTTCTTCGGTACAGGAGACTCAATCCCTACGTCTGCACATCGCTTTGATCGATCGCCCGAGGGTTCTGCTTGAGAGGCGGAAGGGGCACTCCGGTGACCTATCCCTGACGGACGATGCGATCGGGCCTTCACTGGCACGTCCCCGGTCACCGCTAACTGGGTGCTTGCAATAAGACTGGTCTCCCTGTCATATCCGGAGGGCGCAGCAGCCATAGCACAGTAAAATTTGGCGGCTGAGTAAAGAATGGACGGCCGTGGATCTGGGGCGGGCAACGTAAAACGAGCCCCGGTACATCCGACATTATAGTAATGCCAAGCTCGTGCACCATCCAACAAACTTCCAATATACCCCAGAGAAATACTGGGGTTATCCAACATCATCTGGGCATAACCAAATTGTCGCGCAAAGCGGCTTGGCAAATATGGTTCCAGGTAGCACTGATTCCTGTTCCGGTATACCAGATGAGATGGCCGGATACTCTGCAACCAGCGGAATCCCCATTGAGGCAGAGTGGTGGTACCTTCGCCCAGATCCCTTAGATCTTCGTTGGCCTCAAAGCCCAAGTAGATTGGACCAACTTTGGTAATTTTTCAACCCTGAAGACGGGATAAAACCTTTCTACAAACAGGGACACCAGTATGTGACCAGCTCCTCCGATTGAAATGACGAAGGAGTGCATCTCCAGCCTTATAATCTTCTTCCGAGCCTGGACTCATCATACTGGGATGATGCAAAATCAGCCATCCCATCAAATAGTGAAACGGCAGTTCGGCGTACGGGAAGTTATTGTTTCGGCCTCTGTCATGAATCACATTTCCAGGAAACTCTCTCAAACCTCGCTGCAGGTTACATACCATTGCGGAGAGAAGAGCCAAACGTCGGCCGAAGACCAGCTTCACGGCTGGCAGGATTAAGTTTCGGGTTACCCTCTCTACGGCACCGGATCCGCCCGCGAACACGTAATCCCGGAGCCATATCATCAGGTAGGACGCCAACACCGCCTTGGGTGACATCCGATAAGCAAGATGCCAGAAGCAGCTGTAGGAGCGTGCATCTGACTGCTGGTCCTCATTTCTTCGAGGATTTCTCTCCCCTAACCTGCTCATTTCGGACAACACTTCGCTACGAGAGAGTGCCGGTGGAGTGGAAAATTGGGAGTGATGCTCCTTGTCTTGTCTAAAGACATAATCTCTCCAAGCGGTCACATGAGGCTGCGTCCCGTTTCTGTCCCGTCTCTGCATATAGTAATGATGACTCGCCACTTCCTTGAAGACGGCCGTCATCTCCTCAGCCCTGTCCCCCAGGACTTGAAGTTCCTCGTTGGTGGGAAAGTACTCTTCATAGGGTTCCGACCGCCAAGGGAGTTTTGACACCTCGTACATCTCATGAAGTGCGAACCCTAATTCCCCCACCGGAGTAAAAAAGGTCCCGGTATGGACATCAAACATCTCCAGTAGTGCGAGGAACATGTGCCTGTTGAGATCAACACCCGCCTGGGTAGCACGGATCGCGGCAGTCAACCCAATCTCTCGAAGCTCGGTCCGAAATCGTGACAAGATCCAGAGTGTCAGCTTATCCCACTTAGAAACATAATGGCACCAACCCTCTACCCGAAAATCTCCTTTCGGGTATGAGCGTTCCATCAAAAACATACGATGTGTAAAGGTCGAAGCACTATAAGCAAACGTATCAATGGGTACGTCACTGTAGAGGCTCCCGGGGCGTAGAGTCCGCCAGGTGAAAGAAGACCCAGACCGTGTGGCGGTCAAAGTATCCCTTTGGTCGGAGGTAGAATCAATTTGGATGACGCCAGTCACCGCTCCCCCCTGAGAAGGGGTAATATCCCAAGACATCCTCCTCTGGGAAACAAGGCGACAGAAGGATGTCAAAGGCCATTGACGTTCAAGTTGCTTAACAGTCATATGCACCCCATTCGCTGTAAAGAACCAGTCCTCCTTGACCTTCAACACCGTCGCATCAGTAGAAGTGAGACGGTCTCCGAATAGGAACTCAGGCTTCAAGAAGGTCAATTTATCAGATGTGAAAGATTTTAAAACACCACGTTCCATCATCCGTTTGAGGAACCCATATTGTTGCTCACAGATTTGGGTCATTCTCTCGGGAGGCTGATCCAGCATAAGAGCCTCTTGAGCGGGGTTTATCACTTCCTCATCATACTCTACTCCCATCTGGTTGAAGATAGCCTCCAAGAACACTTCATTCAAAGGCGGGATCGCTACTGACACTAGCAAAGATCAGAAATATGTTATAAGCAACAAAAGAAAGAAGAGCTTCGGCGCATTCAGGGTTTAAGCCCATGCGCGTCAGCAGCCTCGGCCCATCATCAGGGTTTAAGCCCATGCGCGTCAGCAGCCTCGGCGCATCATCAGGGTTTAAGCCCATGCGCGTCAGCAGTCTCGGCACATCATCAGGGTCTAAACCCATGCGCGTCGGCGAACAAAGACCGCGGCACATCATTAAAGACCCAAGGTCTATGTGCGTTGGTGTACGGAAAAATGAGACTTACCAACCACCTCTGGCCGAACTTCGACAGGCCGTCGGAGAACGTCAGCCGTTACAACTTTCGCAGGCTCCTTCGCTTTCTCCTTCCCCTTGCCGGCACCACCGCGAGGAGTCTTGGGAGCCATTCTCTCAAAGAAGAAAAGGTTAGGGTTTGAAGAATAACTCTAAAGAAAGCAAAGGCACAGAGAAGACGAACTCTCTCTCTCTCCAACCCTCACCTATATATAGGGCATGGTCGCACGCGTGAACCGATGACGTGTAATCTCAGCCGTCGCTTCGGATTCCGTGAGAAGATAACAGCAAATACAACCAAGATCATCATTAATCTTTTTGGGTTACCAAGGCATCATCATCATCATCAACTGAAAGGAGCATGCGCCCGAACAAGCATGCGTCCAACAATCATGCGCCCTGACCTCCATGCTTCTTATTCAAAGTATTCCAAAACTTATTCAAAAGTTTTGAAAACTTTGAAGGGGGTCTTGTAGAAGCATGGAATTTCACAGCCAGAAAGCCCATGCGCCAGGCACTATATACGCCAGAACTCAGACAGCAAAATCAAATAAGCCATTCGAAGAAGGACTTTTTATTTATATATAAAAGTCTATTACATGGCTAGAAAAGGTTGTACAAAGGAGAATTTCTACAAAAGAAAGATCCTAGATCTACAGCCAGCGGCCACCATGCGCCTCCAGATAGGCGCAGCGGCCACCATGCGCCTCCAGATAGGCGCAGCAACCACCATGCGCCTCCAGATAGGCACAGCAACCACCATGCGTCTTCCGATAGGCGCAGCAATCACCATGCACTGTCAGTTAGGCGCAGCAGTCACCATGCGCTGTCAGTTAGGCGCAGCAGTCACCATGCGCTGTCAGTTAGGCGCAGCAGATGCCATGTGCCTCCAGCCAGGCGCATCCCACCATCTCTTCAGCAGCTCAGTTATGTGCATCCAGCTCAGTTATGTGCATCCCTTCAGCAGCTCAATTATGTGCTGCTCTTCCAGCCAGGGTCACCTGATAAGTGCTTCGATTACATAAAGCATTTAACCCTCTGGCTGGAACCAAGGAAAAGAAGAGCACGGCAAAGCTGTGGCCAGGGGAGGCTTCGAAAGAGCCTCCAAAGACCAAGGAAGACCGTGATCGAAATCATAGCACAAGGAGCTTTCAACACAATCAAAGTGGGCGGCACCCACTTTGAAGGAAGAGAGAACCTAGCACCGCCATTCCGATCTACGGCTCTTCCGGAACAACGGAGACGAGGCCCGAACATCCTTATCTTTGGATGCAACAGGCACCTTCCGCCTACCTCAGAAGCCCTCGACTCCGTCTTTTGGATGTAACAGTCACCTTCAAGTGCATCGAAGACAACACGACGTCTCATCTTCACCCTCGGGAGCACTTCGTCAACAGAATGCACCCGCATATCCAAGTTCATGTTGGAATTACGAGAGGGAACGAGGAGCAAACCTTCTCTCCATGCCACTATTTATAGGCCGGGCAAATCAAACCCATGTGCCAAGTTGATGACTCTCCGAATTTTGTGCAATGAATTTGCATTAAATGAATGAACCGGACGCCTCGAATTCAGCCAAACGGCTATTTATAGCACTCGAGGAGCGAGACAGCCGCGTCATTAAAGGACATGTCGGATGCGCCAGCCAAACATCGTATCACACGGACGCGCCCTCCAGCATCAGGCGCATCACACAGACGCGCCCTACAGTACCCGGTGCATCACAGGGGATGCGCCCCCTCTCACATCTCTATATCGAGTGGAACACCAACCAATGTGCCCACTCAGCTGTCCATCGAACGTCACAAACATTAAATGCCGAACTGACACCAGAGTTGGCAGCACGCTTCCCAAAGTCTGAACAGTTGACAGCTTTTTCAGAGAACGAAGCGTCGGCAACGTCAGCATCATCATGACTCTATTCCGACGGCTACTGCCACGTGGCCATCCGCATGTGCCTCTACGGCCATGCGTCCAAATCGCTATGCGCCTCTACGGCCATGCGTCTAAACCAGCATGCGCCTCAAAAGCCATGCGCCTCAGACCCTTCACTGATCCCTAAAGACAGAAGAAGAGTCTCCAGTTGAGGCTTTGCATGCGCCTCAAAAGCCATGCGCCCCAGACTGATCTCTGATCCCGAAAGACAGAAGGAAAGTCGCCTGCATGCGTCTCAAAAGTCATGCGCTCTAAACAGTTTGTAACCCCTAAAGGTTATGAGCCGCAGCCTCCTCCTGCGCCTAATCAAGGCGCAGCTCACCAGATTACTTCCCCCCACCAAATCCGAGATCTTCGAGCCATGGGTCGATAACACGTGTCCTTTGACTCAACTCGTCCAAGATTTCAGCAACAGAAAGATCTTCTCCTCTGCTACGTGCCGGCTCACAACAGCAGTATGAAGAGTTCTCCCCCTCAATCAGGGCGCATCATCTACGCGCCTCCATCAGCAACCTCCACGTGGCGTCCCCACACCGGCGTATCCCACATGCGCGCATGAGCAGCCAGCCTGCAAATCTATAAATAGAAGGATCGTCTCCTTCACACACACAGAATCCACAACAAACATACAAGGAATCATCAGAGAGACAGATACAGACACTCAACGTCTTCCTCCTCTCAGCAAGCTCCAGCACCCAGAGCAATCTACACCTTCAGAGAACCGATAACCGTCGTCATCCCGTCAACGGAGTCAACGCATTACCACTCGCTCCATTGGCACTAAGGATCCAGCTTAAACAAAAGTGTACTCCTAGGACTACATCTAAGTCCTACATTGTAACACTATTCTGTTTGTATTAAAGTTTTAAATCAAACAATTTTAATGGCAAACAGTTGCAGATGCTTGAAATATAGCAAAGGCAGGCTGAACTCCATCGACAGCAGACGGAGGCTCGCCGACCCAATTTGAGAATTAATTTGAGGCACAATTTAAATTACAGCAACAACAGCTGAATACACTTCAACAAATAGTTCAGTCAGTCGTGGCCAACAATAATTCAATGATGACGTCTGCTGTGACTGAGCCTGCAGTTCGATCTAATGAAGCTGAATCGGAGGTACCCGTGCTCTCACTTGCGGTACCGAGAAGTTCCACCTTCGACGTGTTAAAATTCACAAAAAGCTGTGACACTTCCTTCAACGGTACAGAAGATCCCTCCGTGGCGATCGACTGGTTGGAGGAGCTGGAAAATAAATTCGAACTTCTGGGTGTCGAAGACTCGAATAAAGTCGCGTGTGCTCAACTTCTACTTCAATTGAATGTGCATGATTGGTGGGCCGTGCAGAAGCGGGTAATTCGACATGAAGACGAGATGGCGACAATCTTATGGGCTACATTCAGAAAAATATTCGAGACTGAATATCTTTCTGCAGCCATGCGATAGGAAAAAGAAAATTAAATCATGCAGTTGAAGCAAAAAAATAAGACTGTTCGACAGTACGAGGCCGAATTCAACAAAATAGCCAAATTTGCTGGAGTGTACCTGCCTACTACTGTAAGTTGTGCTCGACGATTTGAAGTGGACCTGCGTCCCTCTATCGCCGCCCATGTTTCGATGCCTGAATACAAGACTATGGACGAGTCACTTAATCATGGCCTCCATCTAGAGCCTCAGTATCCTCTTGCCACTATGGTGTTGTTCATTTCAATAACAAACGTCATAGTAATGCAAGAGGCAACAATGCACATAAACGTCCAAACCGCAGCAATGGAGGTGGCAACCAAGGAAAGGATCGGGTAGTTTGTAATTTCTGCCACAAGGTGGGCACGCGGTTAACAAATGCTTAATAAAAAGTGGAACATGCTTCGGGTGCAGTCGAGTAGGGCACGTCGCATGCAACTACCCTGAAGGTACGTTGAAACAGCGCCCGCCGTAACAGCACCACCAACATCAAAATCGGGGCCAAGCATATTGGGCTCCACAGACTGCACAACAAAATGGCCAAGACCATCGCCCCAATGCTCAGGGCCACATCTATGCCATGACTCGAGACGAAGCATTTGTATCTGACATAGTCGTGACAGGTATACTGTATTTTAATAATAAACTTGTTCGTGTATTGTTTGATTCAGGTGCTACGCATATCTTTATATCGGCGAACTTTACCACCGAGCAAAAATTTTTCGTGACACCGCTGGGCCTCGATCTTAGTGTTAATATACCGTCAGGTGCACCACTACTTACAAATTTAGTCTTCGAAGATGGAATCATCTGTATAGGTGGTCAAAGGGTCAGTCTTGATGCGATAGTTCTAGATATTAAGGACTACAACATCATTCTGGGGATGGATTGGCTCGGTCCGTGCAATACAACCATCGAATGTGCTAGAAAGACAGTCACCTTCCGTATACCTGGAGTGCCTGAATTCTGCTATTAGTGTGGTGAGGCGTCGTCGACCTGCATGGTGATCTTAGCAATATCTGCTCGACGGATGCTGCATTTCGGGTGCGAAGGCTATCTAGCGTCCGTTCGAGACATACGACAGGATGGTGTAAATGTGGGTCAGACCGACGTTGTGGAAGAATTCTCATATGTGTTTTCGGACGAGCTGTCTGACATGCCACATGATCAAGAGATCGAGTTCACCATCGACATATTCCTTGACACCCGATCGATTTTGAAGACTCCATACAGAATGGCCCCTACAGAACTAAGGGAACTCAAGATACAGTTGCAATAGTTGCTCGACAAGGGATTCATATGATCCAACGTCTCGCCATGGGGAGATCCAGTGCTATTCGTCAAAAAAAAGGATGGCTCAATGCGTCTTTGTATCGATTACCGCGAGCTGAACAAAGCCACCGTCCGGAACAAATATCTATTGTCCCGCATAGACGACCTATTTGATCAACTACAAGGAGCTACGGTGTTCTCTAAAATTGATCTTCGCTCGGGTTACCATCAATTCAAGATTAAGCCGGACGATGTGCCGAAGTCAGCCTTCTGCACTCGATATGGCCATTATGAATTCCTGGTAATACCGTTCGGCCTAACAAATGCCCCAGCTGCTTTCATGAATTTAATGAATCGGGTATTTTGACCTTTCATCGATAAGTTTGTAGTAGTCTTTATCGACGATATACTCGTCTACTCGAAGGATAGGCAGCAACATGCTGAGCATCTACGAACCGTGCTTCAGACCCTTCAAAAAAATCAGTTGTTTGCGAAGCTAAGCAAATAAGAATTTTGGCTGAGCAGTGTCGCATTCCTCGGACATATCATTTCAGCTGAAGGTATTGCAGTCGACCCAAAGAAAGTTGAAGGAGTTGTCGATTGGAAACGGCCAGCGTCCGTCGGCAAGATTCGAAGTTTTCTTGGCTTAGCGGGATACTACCGACGCTTTGTGAAAGACTTCACAAAGATCGCATCGCCTCTGACTCTGTTCACCCAGAAAGGAGTCGTATTTGAATGGTCAGACGACTGTGAAGTTTTTTTTCAGAAATTAAAGCAACGGCTCGTCTCGGCCACGATACTCGCACCCAGAAGGGACTGAGAGTTTCCAGATATTCAGCGATACGTTCGGTCAGGGCTTGGGGTGTGTGCTGATGTAGTGGAATCAGGTGATATCTTTTGCTTTCCGACAGCTAAATCCGCACGAGAAGAACTACCCTACTCATGACCTAGAGTTAGCTGCGATTGTGTTTGTGTTGAAATTATGACGTCACTATCTTTATGGCATGGTGTGCACGATCTATACCGATCACAAGAGCCTCAAGTATCTATTCACGCAGAAGGAACTGAACTTGCGACAAAGGCGTTGGCTTGAACTGATCAAAGATTACGACTTGACTATTGACTATACGATGGAAAAGGGAAATATTGTGGCGGACGTTCTGAGTCGAAAGTATATTGCCTCTCTATCCATCGACTGTAAATTGCTACGCGACCTACAAGAGATCGACATCGAACTCCGAGTCAGATTCAAGAATGTACAATTGGCAAAGTTGCAGTTAGAGTCGAGCTTGTAAGAAAAGATCAAGACCGCTCAGAAGGACTATCCGTGCCTGAAGAAAATATGGGAGCTAATCTCAACGGGTAGGACGACCGACTTTGCGGAAGATGAAACTAGCATGCTTCGATTGAAGGGTAGGCTATACGTTCCGGATAATTCAGAACTTAGAAAGGAGATATTGTCGGAGGCGCACTATGCGAAGTACACCTTGTATCCCGGTAGCACAAAGATGTACAAGGACCTCCACACAAAATTTTGGTAGCACGGAATAAAAAGAGATGTGGCACTCTTTGTGTCATAATGCATGGCCTGTCAGCAGGTGAAAGCTGAGCATCAGAGTCCGGACGGGGAGATACAGAATCTGGCAATTCCATAATGGAAATGGTAGCACATATGCATGGATTTCATTGTTGGTCTGCCGAAGACGCCGCGGGAAAATGATGCCACCTGGTTCATCGTCGATCGACAAACCAAGTTAGCGTACTTCATTGCCATTAAAGTTACTTGGAGCGTTGATCGCCTGGCTCAGATTTATCTTGACGAGATAGTACGGCTGCACGGAGTCCCGGTATCTATTGCTTCTGATCGGGATGCACGATTTCTATCGCACTTCTAGAGTAGCCTTAAGTCGGCTCTAGGTACCAAGTTGCAGTTCAGCTCAGCTTACCATCCCCAGACCGATGGCCAAACGGAGCGTGTAAATCAGATTTTCGAAGACATGTTACGGCTCTACGCAATTGACTTCAAGTCGAGTTGGGACGTTCATCTACCTCTGGCCGAATTTGCATACAACAATAGGTATCAATCCAGCATCCAAATAGTACCGTATGAAGTCTTGTACGGATGAAAGTGCCGATCACCTATTTGCTGGGGTGAAGTCGGAGAGCGGCAGATTCTCGGCCCGGAACTGGTGGAACAGACTGTGCAAAATGTTCGGCTCATTCGGGAAAGATTAAAGACCGCACAGAGTCGACACAAAAGTTATGCAGATGTTCATCGTTGACCCCTCGAGTTTCAAGAAGGCGATAACGTATTTATTAAAGTGTCGCCTATTGTAAAATCCCTAAATTTTTACTATATTTTAGTACCGATTTTTTTTTGTATTTATAGTCGCATAGTCGTATTGTACGTCGCACGGAAATTTGCATTTTTTTCGTATTTACTCGTCGAGTGCAAATATGTGCGAGGTACATATTTTTAGAAAAATAGTTTTTGATTTTATTATCGGTAATGGTTTCAAAATTATATATATAATAATTATTTTTATTAAAAGTTGTGAAAAGTATCTATCGAGGTTGCCAAAACTTATTATTTTAGTTATTTATAAAAGGCTATCTTATTTTAATAAGTGGTAATTTAGAAAAACTAGATTATGTGAATATTCTACTCGTGTAAAGCGCATGAAAATTATTTCATGTATATTTTCAAAATTTATTTTTATTATTTATAATAATTTATTTAGCAAGAAGGTATTTTAAATATGTAAATATTTATGTTTATTTTTGGAATTATTTTTACCTAAATTATTTAAAGGGTATTTTGAAGTTATTTCCTACTAATATTTAAAATATATAT
Organism: Iris pallida; assembly: GCA_029216955.1. NCBI lineage: Eukaryota > Viridiplantae > Streptophyta > Magnoliopsida > Asparagales > Iridaceae > Iris > Iris pallida. The sequence continues at coordinate 30,095,687 of JANAVB010003398.1, forward strand.
TGGAATTTTTGAAATTAATTATTATATAAATTTTATAAAAAGATATTTTGGATATATTTGTGATAAATTAAATTGTGATTTGATTTATTGATTTAAATTAAATAGTTTAATTTAAATGTGTAATTTATCTATATTTAAATAGGATTTGGATTTAGATATGAATGTATTGGTTTAAATTTAATAATAGAATTATCTATTTGGGTTTAAATAAATCCTAGTCTCTATCTACATTGGATTATATTTGATTGAGTTACTTTTAAATCAATTTGAATTAAATAGTGAAAAATCTAAGGGGAATTAAAAATCTTCTTAATCCTTATCTAGATAAGACTTTTGTAAACCCCTTGATTTTTTAAAATAAATATTTGTAGAATTTTTGAATTTTTAAATAACTATTATTGACTTATTATATAATTTGTATTATTTTACATATATTTAGTATAGTGCTCATTGGTGAATTTAGTATAAAAATATATATAAAGCTATTTTTTTAGTACATTAAGGATCTAAACTATATTATACAATTTCTTTTCCTCAAAATTTTAGGATTTATTTCATAACTTTTATTACTTTTTACATGTTACTTATATTGTACACCATTTACATAATATAGAATAAATGTCAAATTAGTATTAGATATTTCAGCTTGTATAAATGAGATTAGATGAAGGTTGTTTAAATAAATATTAGCTATAGTTATTATATATAGTAATTTTAAATAATGTTATAGATAATTTAGATAAATATAAACTATATTTTAAATTAATACTAATCCTACTTCTACTTGGAAAACATCTCTATCTATATCCTATCCTAACAAAGCAAACACCAATTTATTTAAATCAAATCCTATCTAATTTAGGAGATAAATCTAAAATAAATACCTATATAAACCCAATACATCCCCCTTCTATCATCTATAATTCGAAATTATTTTTAGTCCAATAGAAACACTAAAATTCGTCATTAGAATTCAGCCTCGCTTTTTAGTAGCAAGAGCAACTTGGAACGACGATATCTCCTAGCTTCGAACTCCGTTTTGCCTCCAGTTTTTTTTAAAAGAAGCGTATCGAGGTAAGGTTTCCAAAAATATATTTTAATAGACAAAATTCATTCTTTAGATTTTTGTAAAACTATTTGATTATTAGATGTCTGAAAAATAAACGTGTTTCAGTATTTTTGCGATTTCGGGAGTTTTCGGAAACGAAAATACGATCCGTTTAGTTTTTCGGAAAGCTAATACGAAAATCTATGCCATATCCTAATTATAGAATTTATTAAATAAATCTAATAGTTATAGTATTAATTATAATTAGATAATAAACTATTTTCAGCATCCGGAGATGTTTGTTTGGACCTTAGTTCCTCAGCAGCCGTTGTTCCACCTACTTTCCTGTCTGATCTTCGCCACCATAGTGCTCAGGACCCAGGCAAGTATACCTTGCTAATTAACTGTCAAATTATTTATTTTCTGCATTATTTATTTTGTTTCATATTGTTAGTTTCCTTTGTTATAAACTGCGCGTCCAAGCCATACTTGGGTGCAAGCGACTTTATTAGTCGTTACTTTATTTTATGCATGTTGACTTAGTGTTAGCGGACTACCTTCTTGTTGGGGGATATTCTTATATCTCCTTTGGCCATGACACTCACACTACACGATATGAGATATTTTGCTAGGGGCATGACTTATGGATTGGCCATCTCTAAAGTTGTGTGACGGATAGATGATTGTAACTGCTATGACTAGGGTTTTAGAGACTCAAGCAGTTACAAAAACTGGACGAGCCATGGACATGACTTGGTCAGTGTAGAAAATATTGGGGGAGGACAATCGCTAGTGCGTATGGGAATCCAAACAGGTAA